>PVJA010052491.1:0-12383 GCA_004027025.1 Myocastor coypus
ACTGGCAGCCCTGGAGATCAGAGATGGACTTGGGGCCCAGCAGCTTTGAAATGTGTGTATGGAGTTGAAGTTTATTTTCCAGGTGCATCCCCCATCTAAAATGTCTTCACTTGTACACTTGAAACCTTAAGAAAACCATAACATGAGAGTAATAGTGGGTCAAAATTTACACAATAAAGTATACTGTTTTGGTGTGGGAGTTGTCATGGGCTGTGTTGAAGTGACTTTACTGTGTGGGATGTTTGAGTACCCATTTAAATTTGTTTAGCCATTTTAATGAGCATTTCAATGCAGCAGATACCATTGCAGGTAACTTCTCATTAATGAATAAACGTTAAATGCTATTGGATTCTTTTCTGTTTTGACAAGTGCTATCTGTACCACTTAAACTTCTGTAGTAACAAGGGCATTACCTTTCTTCACCCGAATTCTGACCGTGTGGTTTTACTTTTTTCCTGGTTAATTTTACCCATTGTTTTATCTTAAGTTCTTTAGTCTCTAGCAAAGGTGATGTCTCCACTTCCACATTTTTTGCACTGCTTACACTTACGTGCAGTCTTTATTTTTTGTCTGCACACAGATGTGGAAAGCTAGAAATAAACGTTCAAACTTAAATTTTATAAACATTTTAATACGCAGTTTGGACATGATTTGTTAACTTAAGGTTTTTCTCTAAACTGGAAGTAAAATGCATGCTTTCTGGCTTTGAAGATGTTCTGGCTTTTTTCATTCTGTAATCAGCATTTCATTGGGAAATAACAGTCAGACTATATGGTCTTTCTCCAGTGAGTGGAGTGTCTTTTTATCTTCTACTTTAAAAATCATGAGTTCTTCAAGGTAGACATCATGTTGTCAAAACTTCTATGGATTCAAATTATGAATAAGAAATCAGTAACAGTGCTGCACAAATAACTGCTCGTTTGCTACTTTGAAAATCTTTCTAAGACTTGTACTTAAACTAACAGCTTTATAGAGGCATGTCCTTGAAAGCCGAATGTGAATAAAACTTACAAAGGGTGAGTCCCTAATTGGCTTTCAGCTGGACTTTTTTCTTAGCCTTAGACCATGTTAGGTGTTTACAAAGATGACTTCCTTAGACTAACCTGATCATAGTGGGTGTGTCCAGATGTATCTTTGACTTGATGCTTTGCATATTGCCTGTGTTGCTTCTAAGGGATTAAGCCATAGAGGCTTCTCCAGGTTTAAGAACAGTGAAGTACCTGGAAAAACCCACATTTCTGAATGTATAGACGCTGGATTAGGGATCATCAGTAATATCTTCAAAAGAATCTTAAGGATTTGCCCTCCCCACTCCACCAGTAATTGGATGTGACTATTAGGTGAAGTATTGGTTTGGACTGTTCTGTTTGCTGTACCTTTTTATGCATAGACTCACATTTTTTTCACCTGTGAACTGTGAATACAGTTGACATGTTAGTCATAAATACCATTTTACATGACTCTTGGATAGGTTTGCAATATGATAATCAGATTTTTTTAACTGGTTAGTTTGCTTTTTCTGTGTGAGTGTATTCACATTTAAAAGTATGAACCACAGTTAAGTGGTCTCAGGGGTAGTGAAGCACTCTTTTTTTTAATGATGGCTTAGTATTAAAATACTGATCTTGCTGTGCTAGTGGTGGGGGGGTGACAAATTAGCCATGTTTTGTGTTGACATAACTGTTAACTGATTGTTGATAACTTTTAAGTGAATTGTCTTATGAGGAACCCAGTGCAAGTCACCAAAAGAAGTGACCTCTGCCTAAGCCTTGTAATAGCTAAAGTTAATTGAGCTTAAAGGAATTGTTACCATTAAAGTCTGTGTTTAAAGACACTTGGTCTTACTCATTCCAGCAAACACAAAGTGTACAATTGAACTTGATACTGTGTGTGAGTTCAATTTTGAGCATACAATTAATAAAGGTAGTGATGGTCTATGAAAGGTTAGCATGATGGGTTTCAGCATCCTTAGGGAAGGGCTTACAAATGTCTCATCTCTGTTGACATTGAATGCAGGTGGACTCCAGTGATTTATACGTGATAATTTGTTTAGTCTTAAGTGTTCCTTTTGACAAACTAGACAGTAACTTGTGACTACAACTGTGCTCTGGTCATTTGTGGCTACAGAGGCTATGTTTATGCTTTTGATGCTCAACATGCCATAGGAGGTGATCACTTGAAATAGTGTTCTTTGTAATCCAACCAATGTTTAGTTGTTACAAGTAACCAAGTTTGAGGATCTACCTGTGTGCTAGGTAACAGCTGAATAAAGATTGGAGTCCAGATCTCATGTAGAAAAGAAGATTAATGTGCCCTAGCTGGGTGTGGTGATGCACATCTGTTGTCTCAACACTTAGGAGACTGAGGTAGGTGGATCATTGCAGATTCTCAGACCTTGTGTTAAAACCCAAACCGTTAAATGAGTCCTAATATTTTAAAACTTTATTAATGCAAAATAAATGGTAAAGGGTTTTAGAGGCCATGTTTTCCAAACAATGTAATGGAATACTGAAATATTGGAAAGCTTGGAGGAATTAAAATCACCTACATTTTTTTTTCTAATTTTACCACCTTAAGTTTTTCTGTAATAGGGAAAAATGGTTTCATGTTTTTAGAGACTATTCACTGAGTGTCTGCATTCTGATTCTGCTCACCATCGTAAATATTGTAGTGCTTTCATTCCTGCTTAGGAACTAGCTGGCCTGCCACTTTACTGATCCATAGAGCATCCTATTTGCTGTACTGGCTGTTCACATGACATTGTTAGAATGTTTAAAACTGGCCAGATTTCCAAGCACTTAGCCTCCTTAACCTCAGTGTGAGCAGATTCCCTGGTACCAGGTCTACCAATCTTGACTCCCACACTCCCAAATAAATCTGCTTGAAAAATGTGCTTGAATTCACCTCACCATCCTGCCACCATGATGTAATAAAAAGCTCATGTCTTTTTGCTTCCTGGCATGTAGCAGATTATTCCCCACACAACATCCAGGTCAGGTCACAGTAAATGTACAAAGTATAAAGTCATAAAATTGTTTCATAGTAAAATTCCATGCAAAGTTAAAATTGTACTATTTGTAATGAATTGAACCATAGAAATGTGAAACTTGTACAATGAAACTATAAATTAGAAGTCTTAAATGGAAAAGCATCTTGTGTTCATGGGTTAGAAAACTGTTGAGTACTGTTGAGGTTTCTCAAAAGTTAATCTAAGGTCAGAACTATTCTAGAATGACTGGCTTTCAGAAATTGATTTTTTTAAAGATTGGATGGTGCTAAGGATGTCTTACCAGGAGAACACCTAGCTAGCATTTGTAAGACCTGGATTCATAAATCAAGGAATTGCAAAGGACCGTAAAATCAATCTTTAAAAAGAGCAAGAGTAAGGAATTGGTAGTTCCAATTTAAAGACTTATTAAAAAGGATAATCAAAACTGATAACGGGCAACCTACTTGAGTCCCACTTTTGTCCCTTTCTTGGACAGAAGTGTTCTTTCCCCCCCTGAATATTCACCTATTAAATATACCAGCATTGGGCCAGGGAGATAGCTCCATGGCACAAGTGCCTGCCTGCAAAGTGCAAAGTCATGAGTTTGAACCCTGGTCCCACCAAAAAAAAAAAAAAAAAAAAAAAAACATAAACATGAAACATGTAGGCCCATGTACATGTAGAATTAAAAAACCATATGTTTATGTGTGGATGGTGTTTTGCATGGGTGACGAGGCTGCTCAGTAGGGAAAAATAGTCCTGGAACTAGTGAAATATATGCAAAGGAGTAAACCAGGACCCCTATTTCACAGCATATATAAAAATTAAAAAGGGCTTAACTCATAAATGTGACCTAAAACCACAAGACTTACAAAATGAGTATTTCATAGGATTTGTAAGGTATGCTAAAAGCATAACCAGCTCCCAAACGGTAAATACTTTAGACTTAAATTCAGTTGTATACTTATCTGTCAAAGGACATAATAGTGAAAAGATTGTCTACAGAATGAAAAATACAATATTGTATTTATTTATTTATTTATTTATTTATTTTGCCTTTTTGAGACAGGGTCTCATTATGCAGTTCAGGTTGGCCTTGAGCTCACTTTTGTAGTCCAGGCTGGTCTCGAACTCCCACCGATCCTCCTGCCTCAGCCTCCCGAGTGCTGGGATTACAGGCATGCGCCACCACACCCAGCTACAATATTGTATTTAAGGGGCACCTATCCACAATGTTCATACTACAAGATTTCAGTATATACCTCCATAGGACATAAATGTGCACAGACACCTGTGTGAAAAGTCTAACGTTGGGGAAATACTAGTCTAACCAGTGAGGTACTGATTTATACCCACTAGTGTAATTTATAAAATTGAAAACTATTGGTGAGGATTTGGAGAAACGTTGGTAGGAATGTTAAGATAATACAGCATCAGTAAAGGGCATTTTGACAATTCATAAACATTGGGGTGTGTTGGTGCATACTTGAGATCCTGGCATTCTGAGAGGCTGAGACAATCTCATGTTCAACCCCTGCTTGGACAACATGCTGAAACCTGGTCGCGAGATAAGGGATGTAGGCATCCCGGTGAGAGTGCCCTGGCTTCAACCCATTAGTAACACTGGAAAAAAACAATTGCGTGAGTTACGAATTGCCTTCATAAGTAAAGTATGTACACATGCGAATTAAAAATATTGTGGAAACAAGGAATAAAGTACATTCTGGCATTTCATACAACAGCCATAAAAAAGTGTGGGTAGATGGTGAATGCATGCAAAGAATGCAGAGCCAAAAGAAAGTACCACTTTGGTTGTTTGAGTGAGCCTAAGTCTGTTGAGGCAGAAAGCACATTGGTGCTTGCCAGGGACTAAGGAAAAGGAAGAAAGGGTAGTAAGTACTAGGCAGGCATAGTGGGGGATGAAAATGACCTGGGGTTTGGATGAAAAGTTTTTCATCACTATGAATATACTACACTTGATCTTAGCCAAAAGGCTGAGAAGCAATAGCACTTGTGAATCCTAAAAGATGCTAAATCATACATTGGAAAAGAGCTCATTTGTGTTATGCAGACTTTACCTCAAAAAAATATCACAAGATAGTAATAGCCAACAACGTACTTTTTTTTTTGAGAGTTTTGCTATGCATTTCAGGCTTAAACTCACTTCGTAACTCAGGCTGACCTCAAATTTGCTGTGATCCTCCTGCCTCAGCCTCCCAAGTACTGGGATTTCAAGGATGCCCCTGGCTGCACCACTTTTTAGATGTGAAGCTCTGCTCCAAATTCTTCACATACATATAACCCTCAGTTTTCATAACAAACTTGTATACTTATCTTTTTATACTCACTATTTATAAGCTTGTATTATCTCCAACAGACAAGCAAATAGGATAAAGTGGCTAAACAGCATAGATTGAGATTCAAAGTTTAGATGATGGGCTTCCAGAATGTTCCCTTTACTATGATAAGAGGAGTATAAGACGTGAATAAAGAGCAAGAAGCTATAAAAATGTTCAGGTTTCAAAGGTAACCAAATTGATTTACAAAATTAAGAGATGGTCAAATTGGATTGTAGGTTCTGGATAGTTTAATAGCCTAGTAGATGCAACTGGCTAAAAAATCCTAGAGAAGTGGAGAAGATAAATCATGCTGAACATAATTGAGAGATGAGAAATACAGGAAATACTTTTGTCACTCAGGCTATCTCATGATTGAGTTCCTTGCCTGGGAATTTCTCCAACAATTGCATTCTTAAAGAATTCTTCTAGTAACATGGCAAGAGAGCCAGAGTTTCTTCCACCTTTTCTGGCAAGAGCTTAGGCATGGGTGGTGTGAGTATAAGGACTTAGCACCCATAGGATACCTCCTGTCTGCTGGACAGATGATGCTGGTGCCTGGGTGATGGGGACCTTTGTGTTAGTAGAGCAGTTGTGTTACTGCCTTTGGGAGTCTCACCCTGCTACTCTGTGCACAGTGGCTCAGGTCCAGTGATGAACCATGCTCTTGGTGTAAGGGTTTAGACCTTACAAAACCTCAAGAGCTCACAGGTGGGATGTGAAAGGCTACTGCATCATGGAGCTACACCTGACTGCTGTGAAGAGATGGAGATGGGAGGGAGGGCGTTGAAAACACCTAGAAGGAGTCATCTTCCTCTAGGCTTCTTTATCTGCTTCCAGTCTGTCTGCATGCTGTGAGCAGCTCTCCTCCAAGCCCGTGAACCTACACTCCTGCTTTGCAGCCAGTGATTATGAACTGAAATGTGATCCAGCATAGACTTCTTCCTCAAGTTGCCACTACAGGGAGACTATAAGGTCCTTTACAAGCTTGCAAGGCCTGAAGGGTGACCTCCTAACTGTCCACCACCTTGCCCCCAAGGCCTGTGTTACCATGTACCTACTGGTCAGCTGGAGGCTGCCTGTGGCTGGCCTGGCAACTCCAGATGGGTCAGGCCCAGCTGACTCAGACAAACGGGGAGAAGTACTGCTTCTTTTATAAAAGAGATGTACATTCCTTTTGTTTTTCTCTCAGCTAGTTTTCCTCATCCCTACAATACTGTTATGGTTGTCAACTTGAGGAATTCAGAAGCTTAGGCAACTCAGCAGGCTAGCCTCCACCCCCTCACCCCCCTTTTGAGACAGGGTCTCGCTATGCAGTTCAAACTGACTGTGAGCTCACTTGTAGCCCAGGCTGGTCTCAAACTCACACTGATCCTCCTGCCTCAGCCTCTCAAGTGCTGAGATTACAATGGCTAGCCTCTTTACTTTGTACACATCCTTATCCTGTGCAAGTGGAGGACTAGGAGATGATGTGAATGCTACATCTGCCCCAGCAGGTAGCCTTACAAGGGAGGGAATCAGGTTCACTATGTAGTCCAGGACAGCTTGGACTTACAGTGATACTCCTGCCTTATACCTCCTGAGTATTGCTATTAAACATAGGTCTCACAAATTTATAAAAAATAGAGAAAACTTTTTTTTTTAAACGGTAACACCTAATTTTCTCTGAAATTAAGAAACGTAATTTACAGAGTAAACCCACTGAAGTCCAAACAGGAGACAGAAAATTCAGATCTATCTTCAAGTAACTGCAGATATGAAAGAAAAACAAATTTTAAAGCTAGTTGAAAATAAAAACAAGTATGGCCTGGCAAGTGCAAGGTGATGAGTTTGAACCCCAGTCCCGCAAATAAATAAGTAGATTACCTGCAAAGAAACAACAGAGAAATTGACTCAAAAGCAAAAGTGAAAAATTTCTCAACAGAAACCATAGAAAAAGCATCATGCATTACTGTCTGCCAAGCCCTGGAATTCTACAGCCAAGACAAAACACCTTGAAGAATAGGGGTGACTGGCATGAACATTTGGTTTCTCTGCCCACTGTAGTAGTATTTATGTAACATTTACAAGATTTCTATAGTGTTGGAAATCAAGGTGGCAGTTCCCTGGAATGGGGTCAGTGTCTCTGGATGCAACTTCCATTCTGATAGGGCTACTGATTGTACATGGATGCAAATTCACCAGGACTCACTGAATTCTGTGTGGTAAATCTGAGCATTATGTATTTTTAAAAAATAAACAGCTGAGTGCAATGGCACATTGTAATCCCAGCATTCAGAAAGCTGAGGCAGGGTGAAAAGATGGGTCTTCTTAGTTGGGGCTGGTAACATGCAAAGCAGGACAATGCCAAGTGTCAGGGCAACACCAAGTCTGGGCCCAGCCGAAGAAACCTAGCTGGGTGTCAGAGATGGCAGTGTAAGTGCCTGCCTAGACAAGTGCAAGGACCCAGAGTTCAATCCTCTGTATTACATGCCATGCTGGCCCCACCCTAGATGTCCTGAGCCAGCCACTGAGACTGGGTGTGATGGTGCGCACCTGTAATCCCAGCACTGGGGAGGCTAAAACAGGAGGATCACTATGAATCTGAGCTGCATAGTGAAACCCTGTATCAAATACACTTAAAAAGAAATCTAGTGAGTTAGCAAGATGAGAGTATGGGGATGTAGCTTAGTGCAAAGGCACTTGATTTAGTTGTCCTCAGTCCCCAGTACCGCACACACACCCCTTTACAAAATTCCAAGTAATAAGCACAGGAGGGATGAGGAACACAGGAACATTGCAGGATTCTGGAAAGGGCCACAGATGGAACCCAATACTGTGCAGAAGTGGAAAGTGGGGAAAAGGGCCCGGTGGGATGGCTCAGTGGTCTAAAGCGCCTGCTTGGGGAAGCTTAGGCGGCTTCAGGGACTGTGGTTCGATCCCCAGCACCACATGCTGCGCCAGCCCTACCCTCGGGGTGGGTTGAGCTGGCCATAAAAATGAGTGAATAAACAAAGATTCTGAAACAAAAAAATAATAATAATAATAAAAAATCCTAAAATAAGTAAATCTTAAAAAAAAAAAAAGAAAGTGGGGAAAAGATATTCATACAGGCTCAAGCTGTCTCCCAGCCCACTCATCTGCTGACCACAAAGGGATGCCCAGCTGTGCCAGGTGGAGGTCCCTGGCAGTCACTATCTTAGACACATGTATGGGGTCAGTGTCACCAGTGACAAACAAAAGGCTGAATTTGAACTCACCATGTAGCTCAGGCTTGCCTGAGTGCTGGGATTTCAGATATTCACCACCACATGCAAAAATTGGTGCTAATTTGTTCTATAAACCCAAAATGATTTGAAAACAAAAGACTCTTGTAGTGTAAAAGAAAGACACACTTACCAGGAAGAAACCAGTATTAAAATTAGAGAATAAAGAGGCCAAAGGGAGAGAAGAGGTGCCCAGAACATCCCATTGAAGCTGGGGAGACTGGGAGGCAAGAGGTGTAGATGAAAATTGAAACAGGTCAGGAATGAGTTTTAGAGGAATGGGGTTAAATTATCCAATTAAAATACAAATTTCAAATAAAAAATAATAAGAATTAAAAAGTACAGGACCACGAAGGTAGCTCAGCGCCTAAGTGCCTGCCTGGCAAGCACAAGGTCCCAAGTTCAATCCTCAGTACTGCAAAATAAGTAGGTAAATAAAATTAGAATTACCTCTGTTTTGTTTATTAGCCATCAAATTATAAGTTGACAGCAAAGTGGAGTTGTCTCAGAAACCTCTGTCTCACATGTGTAGCCAGCCCTGTCAGCCGCCAAGTACACCCATGCTGCCCAGGCCAGCCTTTAACTGCAGGGCTTATACTTATACATTTGCTTGCCTGGGTCTCCGAAATAGCTGGGGGTTTTGTTTGTTTGTTTGTTTGTTTGTTTTTTGTTTTTTACTTTGCTCTGTATCTCATTAAATCACTAAAATGCCTAAAATGCCTAGGAAGAGTTGAGACTCAGAATCCTCCTGCCTCATGCTTCCAAAGTGCTGGAATTGCAGGCATGCATCACCATGCCTGCCTTACATAGTGTCTTGGGCAAGGCAGGTGTTTTTAATTTTAAAAATCCTAGCTTATCAATCATTTCTTGCATAGGTCTTGCTTTTGCTGTTGCCTTTAAGAAGCCACTGCCATATCCAAGTTTCTTCTGGGCTAGATCCTAGAAATTTGTAGTTTCTCATTTTCCATTTAAGTTGATGATACATTTTGAATTCATTTTGAGGGGCATAAGGTCTATGTCTGGATTCATTTTTGGTCGGCTTTCATTTTCTAGGGGATTTTCAGGTTTACAGTCTAATTGAGCTGAAGGTATGAAGTTCCATGTCTCTTCTGCCCCAAATAGACAGACTCTTCCCAATCACAAAGCATACCAGAATGCAGGTCACAGATGATGGCCCCACGTACCATCACCATCCCAAGTCCACGCTTTGCATTAGAACTTGCTCCCCGGCTTGTTCATCCAGGCTATTTTTTTCATTTGTATGATTGATATGGATGTGCTGTTGTTCTGGCATCATTTGCTAGGAAGATCACCCTTTGCTCACTGCTATGTCTTTGGGGTTCTGTGAGCTTAATGAGCCAGCCCATTACATCTGTGGGAGTCTATTTCTTGGCTTTCCAGTCCCTCCCAGTGACTGATTGTTTGACTGATTAATTGATTGATTGATGTCTGTGGTGCAGGGGATTGAATGTAGGACCTTGCACTTGCCAGGCAAGTGCCTATTGTACTGAGCTATCTCCCTGGGCCCTCCACTAATGTATTTAATCTTTCATAAATACCACACTGTCTCAATTGCCATAGCTTTATAATGAGTCTCACCATGAGCCTTAGATTCAGAAGCTGGGCATCCAGTTATCACTACATATAGTCTGCATGCATGTTCTTAGGGCCTTACAGAGCCAGGACCTGACAGGCCAGGACTTGGTGGAGGACAAGTGGGGTATGAGGTTAGCTGTGGCTAGTCAAGTCTGTGTATATTTCTGGCCCTGCTGCCTTCCCTCCTAGCCCTGGAAGTCCCCAGGCTGAGTCCTCTGAGGTGGCCTCATTGGGAGGGAAAGGAGAGACAGGAAACTTTGAGTTCCACTTGTACCCCCTGCAGCCAGCCGAGGCCTTTCTCCTGTGCTCCCAGTGAAGAGCAGAGCCTGAGCTCAGGGCTCCTAGATGACACAGGCTCTTGCCTGTGCTGACCAATGGGCCTTGATCAGTGAGGGATGGGGCTGTTTATTATTATTATTATTATTATTATTATTATTATTATTAAAAGCTATAGGTAATGTAGGAGTGAAGGACTTAAAGTAGTAGGCTTTGGCTCTGTGCCATGTTGGGATGGTGCAATAGCCCTGGGATGGGGTGCTCTGCCTCAGTCACTGTCTCCAGGCTGTGAAATCTATACCCTGCTTTCATGTAACAGAGGATTCCTTCCCAGCCCTCAGTATCCTTCAGTTTCTTAGTTATTCAGGTCCTGTTCCAGTTCTGGTTGCTTCTGTCTCTTAGAAACTGCTAGTCACTGAGATGCATAATGTAAGAACCAATCCCCAATTGACATGCCATTCTGCCTCTGTACTTCCTGCTTGTGTATCCTATTTAAACTCTGGCCACCAAAGATCAGGACCTGATATTCTGGGAGTGATCCTGATCGGTGTCTGTTATTGATATATCAATGTATTTATTGTATAAATAAATCTGCCTCCAAATCCTGGGTGTCATTTTGATGTTTCTGCTTGCTGTTGCATCCAGAATACCCCTTGGGAGTTGAGGGTCTTGGGAGCAGAGATTGGTGAGGCTCTGGTAAAACCCCAGATAATTTGCTCAGGTAGGAAGGACAAGTACTTCTGAGGACAGGCACCTTGTGAGTGGGTCCTTTCCCAATCTCTTGCAAGAAGTGCAAAGGGGATCAGAATACATGGTGTTTGTGTTTCTTAAAAAAACTCACTACAGTAGAAGACACGCAGCCATGAGTCCCCCTTTGCTTCAGTGTGCCTGTCCTGTGGATCTTCCCACTTTCTGAAGCAGCTCTGGAGTTCTTTGCCAAAGTGCCTTTATGAAGTGTGATTTAAAAAATAAAAATACAGTGAATGCGGCTACCAGTGCCATCCAAGAGCAAGTCAGGCTTGTAAAATCCTGCAACTGTGTCATTTGAGACATCTGGCTGCTCCCCAACAATGGAAGGGAAACATTCTAAATGGTTCAAGACACTGAGGCAACCAGATGGTACAACTAAAGACACTTACATTTTTTAAAAATGCTTAAAAACACACCATACTTTTCATCAGAGTGCTCATGCAGGGTTATTTTACCCTCTACAATCTTTTTTTTTTTGAGACAGGGTCTCACTATGCAGTTCAGGCTGACTTTGAGTTCACTTTTGTAGCCCAGGCTGGTCTCAAACTCATATCGATCCTCCTGCTTCAGCCTCCCAAGTGCTAGGATTACAGGTGTGTGCCACCATGCCTGCCTACCCTCTACAGTCTTAAGGGGTGAACTTTGTATAACTCCTAGGGGGAAACTCCTGAAAATACAGAGGGATCCTAAGACTAGGTACACAGATCAGACTTGCCACTCACCCCCAGAGCCATTCGTCATAGCTCCTTGTCCTGCTGCTGAGGCTCCACTGGGCCTGTGGCCCGTGGTGGCTGTGAGCCCCATGGTCACCTGTTGTTCTGGCTGCGGTGGTACTTCACCCTAGGACCCTCACATCTCAGGAAGGTCTGTATGGTTGCTATTGAGAGTGTTTGACTTCCCTGTTTTCAGGGAAAAGAGGCTTCTTCCAAGCTCTGTATGCTCATAATTGGCAGCTTGAAATCTATTACTTCTGTGACTCACTGTTTTTTGTTTTGTTTATTTTTTCTTTCTTTTCTTTATTTTTTTAAAGAATTTTTTATTTTATTTATTATTTTTATTCTTGTTTCAGAACCCTTGTTTGTTTATTCACTCATTTTTATGACCAGCTCAGCCCGCCCCGAGGGCAAGGCTGGCGCAGCATGTGGTGCCAGGGATTGAACCGCGGTCCCTGAAGTTGCCCAAGCTTCCCCA
>PVJA010052492.1:0-12360 GCA_004027025.1 Myocastor coypus
GCTTAGTCTCTTCTCCTCTCCAAATATGGTAATTGATAAATGCTTCCTCATTGTTGCCCAATCGCCAATCCCCACGTGTAACCTTATTGTTGGCTAAAATGTTGCTTATAAGCCCGAGCACGGGAAGTGATAAGCGCGCGACACGTAGGAAGCCGTCTCGGACGGACATGTATTGAGGTCGCTGCCCAGCCAATAAAGGGATACGCAGAGATAAGGTGTTCGTGTGCTTTCTTCCGTGGGACGGAGACGGCGACGGACACTTAAAGTCTCAATCAATGGTATACTACTTTACCTGGTGTCTCAGCAAGACAACTTAAGCTATTATCATTATTATTTTAACTTTTCCAATCCCACAAGTCACAACTAATCGTACCTATTCTTCAAATTTTTCTCTTTTTATTTTCTCAATCATTGCAATCCTACTTTTGGCAGTAGCTTATTTCAGGCTATTAGCATCATTCTTCTAGACTACAGCACACCAGCGGTTCTTCTGGTCTCTAACATTGCCGTGTGGCAATGTGGTCTGCGTGCCTCAGCCAGAGTGACCTTTCTTAGAGGAATGTCACTCTCCTGCTCAAAGAGGCTGTCAATGCTTCCCACTGGTCTGAAATGAAAATACAGACCCCATAGCATGGTGTTTTACAATGCTCCTGTGCCTGACTCAATATTCTAGCCTTTCCAAAATATTATAGCTTCCTGATACACTATGACTGCTCTCACCATATAGCCCTCATGTGGTGCACTGATGCTACTGCAGTCATCCAGGGTTCACCTCTTTCTCCCTCTACCTTCAGTGCTTCAGTTGAGAAACTCTCATCTCCAATACTAGCACAAAAAGTCCTCATAAGCATTTTCTTTGCACAGAACTGGGGATTGAACTCAGGCCCTTGTGCTTGCCAGGCAAGCACTTATTCTACGGCGCTGTCTCCCCAGCCCCATTATAAGCATTTTCATAACAGGAGATTCCTACCCACTATCCTAACTTATCACTTCATACATTACATATTTCATGTATATGAGTATATCCCATGAAGCTGAGTAGCCAACCCATGAGTAAGCAATAGCCTATCTGTGACCACAGAGCACATACCTTCCTGTGTAGTAGTTGTTCAACAAATGTGAACTTAATGCATGAATAAATAGAAAGAATGGATCAAGCCTTTAGAGGTACTGTCGAAGCAATCCATATTTGACTTTGCAAGCAAAGCCATAGGCAATACATTAATCATTTTGAAACTGTAGTCACATATTTTCAGATACAGATGGTTGAAAAAAAGAATCAGAAAAAAAATTCTATGCTTGAGTACATGGAGAAGTTTTAGGAACATGTTGTGCATGTTATTTTAACAGATTATTTTAAAATAACCTTTGTGTTTATTATATATATATATATATCTTCATTGGTTAAATAACATGGTTGTCCTACTGTTCCAGGTAGTCAAAAGCACTACAAAATATACCTTGTGAGATCTGTGTGCAAAGAAAACAAAGCCAGCGATCGATTAATGGTGCTGGGAAAAACGCGACAGAAGCTGTCCCATCACTGTCTCTGAAGGAAGCCTTAGCCACTTGCACAGGGCTCGGTCTAGTGTGGCAGAGGAATGGACAGGGCCTTCTAATTCTCCCGTTTTTAGCAGTACAAGGTAACATGGAAGCCTAATTAAGGAGGGGAGGAAGGATGGCTTAAGTCTAAATCCTCAGAATAACAAATTCTGCCAACTCTGTTATCAAAATATATCTGTGGTGGATTAACCAGTGCTCAATGAACTGAGTCAGTGTATTGCTGGGCACAGAAGCCCCACCTGAGAATTGCTGCCAATAGCATAAAAGGGAAATCGGAGGGTAAGATGGTGCTCTGTTGATTTGGGAGAAGCCAATTGCATTGGTTTTCCCGATGTCAACTCAGTTGTTTTCACCCTTGGAGGAGCTCAGGTCCTTGTTGCTGAGGATGCTGTGGTATCTTTGGGAGAGCTCGGGGTTCTTAGCTTGAGCGTTGCTTCCTGGCTCCAGCTCAGATCCCTTGGCCTGCTAGCACAGGTCTTTCATCCTGCTGGCACAGACACTTTAGCTTCCAACACTGACTTTTGGGCCTTCCCAGTGCAGATCCTTGGCAGGAACTTGCATAAGACATTGTTGTAGGCTGTAGGTCTTCAGCTGGAGTCATGCAGGATGCTGCCATGGGATCCAGGCTCTCGACTCAATTCTTTAGGTCTCTAGTACATGGACAGATCTCTTGCACACTTTTGCATTTGATCTTTTGTGGGTGAATCTTATAAAATAATCCTACGAGTTATGTGTCATGTATTATATCTATTCCCTTGTAAAGCCTAACTACTGCAATGTCCTAAGCCAAGCCACTTTCTACTGTGTTTTCTGTTCCACTTGGACTCTAGTTCGTCTCATTTCTTGAGCCAGTGATTTCTGCAGTCCCCTGGGCTCTGCCCTTGCACCTCCACTTTCTGTTTTGAAGGTAGTAGCTGAGGGAGATGCTAAAGAAGAACTTAGAGGGTTTAAGTTCCCCATATAATTCAAAATAGAACCAAAACCAAAATGCTTGTCATGACTTCAAGATCTTTTCTTTTTTTCCTCAAAGGGTTTTCTTTGTGTGTGTGTGTGTGTGTGTGTGTGTGTGTGTGTGTGTGCAGGGTTTCACTATGCAGTTCAGACTAGTAGTGACCCTCTTAATTTCTGCCTCCCTAGTGCTGGGATTACAGGTGTGCACCAGCATGCCTGGACTATCGCCAGCTCAGCGCATCTGGGAGCTGGGCCAGCACAGAATGCAGTGCCAGGGATCAAACCCTGGCCCCCGTGCTTACCTAAGCAAGTGCTTAGTGCATTGAGCCATACAGCCGACCCTCTGACTTCAAGGTCTTAAAAGAGCAGCCTCTCCAGCCCAGCTGCCACCAGCCTGACCTCATCTGCTGTTGCTTGTGGTGCCTGTTGCTTCACTCACCTCTTCTCCCCTCAGACATGCTTTGCCTCTGGGCTTCTGTACTTCCTGTTCCCCACCCAGAGCATTTTCCCCAAGTAGTCCAGGCCTCTCCTGTCATGGCCTTGTTTGGACAGCTCCTTCCTAGTCCACTCTCTTTTACCCTATAGGCCCTTCTCAGGTTGGCATGGCCTCTTTGTCTTTATCCCCTTAACGCTCAGCTCCGTGCGACAGCCTCTTTGTTCATTGTGTCTTCCTTGATTTCTCGTGTTTTAAACTCCAGGACTATTACCAGCTGTTGCTTGACAACACATCTTCAGCTTCACGCTGTGTCTGGCACACAGTAAGAATATTCAAAGAGAATTTTATAAATAAGATTTGAAGACCTCCAGTTTGACCTTACAGGGAAGAAGGGACTACATTAGTCTATCTACTTAAAAAAAAAAAAAACACACATAAAATTGATAAAATATTGTTTTCCAGACATTACCAATTGAGTAGTGTGGGAAACTTGTCCCTGAGAGAAGAGCAAGAAACAGAAGTGACCTTAAAATGATAACAGTTTAATGCCTTGAGCAGATCCATGGGGTGCAGTGTAGGAAGGGGTGTAGATCAATATCCCTGCGGGGCAAAGGGGGCGTGGACAGCACTGCTGGCCGGAGCTCCCAGGGACAGACAAAGGAGAGGAATCACAGAAACTGAGAGCAGCCTCCCTTTGTGTGATCTGCTGAGGCGTGATTAGCACCTGATCAGCCCAAGACTAAGCTCTCTTCCTCCTCCTCCTCCTCTTCCTCCCCCTCCTCCTCTTCCCCCGTTTCCTCAAGCCTTTGATGGTCATCCCTAATCCATTTATGAGCACCTCCATAGGGACAAAGCAGACTTCGACAAAACTCATCAACCCTTATTCTTTTTCTTAACTCTCAGCGAACTAGGAATAGAGAGAAACTTCCTCAATATGATCTCAGACGTATCTTAGAGCTCATATTATACTCAACAATTAGTTATTGGGTATAAGATCAGGTATCCCCCCCCACTTCTACACAAAGTAGTGCCAGAAACACTCTTGAGTTGACATATAAATGAGGATATCAAAAGAAACAAATAAAGCTTCCTTGATTACAGATGATAAGAGTATGTACACAGAAAATCTAAAATTATAGAAAGCATAGACTAAGATTAAGAAATGACTTCAGCAAAATTGTAAGACACAAAGGTCCACTATATCTATTTTTAGGTAACATTCTATATAGGTTTTGAATACTCAGTTCTATTACTGAAACACTATGTAATAGTAACAATTGGAAAATGAGGCTTAAAGATTATTTAAAAACAGATATTTGTGGATAAGTTTAACAAAAAGTGTGAAAAATCTCTATATTTAAAACTGAAAATATTTCAAAGAAAAATTAAAGAATTGCTGAAGATACAGAGAGCAAACCATTCATATGTCTTTGTCATGACTCAGTACATTAAGATGTCAAGTTCTTACAATGTGATTCAATGCTATCATCAAGTTCCCACAAGAATTTTTTGTGGAATTTGACAAGAAGATTCTAATATATACATATGAAAGCATAAGCTTTGTGCAGTAGCTAAAACAGTTTTGACAAACAACAAAGTCAGAGGTATACATTACCTCATTTTCAAGACTTTCTGTAAAGCCACATTAATCAGCACAGTATGATATTGGCATAAAGATAGAAATAGTTTCAGTGCAACAGAATAGAGAATAAAGAAAAAGATCTATGGGTGATCAATTGTTTCTGAACAGTGTTACCAAGGTAATTCAATGGGAGAGGAAAGTGTTTCCAACAGATTCACTTGGATGGGGCTGGGAGATAGCTCAGTAGAGTAGGCGCTTGCCTGGCAAATTCAAGGACCTGAGTTCATTCCCCAGTTCTGGAAAAAAAAATCATTCAGAAAAGTTACACTCTATGAAAAATTTAAAGAATTCCAATCTGTATCAGACCCAAGAATGAATTTGATATCTACAATAAACCTAAAAGCACTGAGCTTCTAACAGAAAACATGGAAGAAAAAGACAATAAACAAGAGAGTTTTTCCAATGTATGATTAGGCAAAAATCCTTTGCACAGATGCAGAAAATAGTTATAAAAGAAAATAATTAATTGGAATTAATTAAAATATAAAAGAAAATCTCATCAAAACAATTAAGAAACTAGGTGATGACAACATACTTGGAGGAAATATTTGCTATGTAAATATTTCACAAGGGTCAATGTTAAGAATATGTACGTAAGTTACAGCTTCATTGGAAAGAAGGAAAACACAATTTTAAAAACTATGTGATATACTTACTTGATTCATAGAAACAATGTCTTTAGAATTATGCTTATTTTCATTTACAGAAATGGCCAATGAGCAAATTACTAGGGGTGTAGCACTTTAGTTAGCAAGGAAAAACAAATAGCATCACAATAAGGATATTGCCTCACACTCACTAGAACAGTTAACATGAAAGACCATCACACATGTTTGTAATACATGGGAGAGACTGTGGACTTCTGTACGGTGTTGATTTGACTTAGAAGACCACTTAGGAAGATAGTTCAGTTGTTTTGCTCATTTATTTTTAGTCAAATCAAAGATTTCTTAACCTACAGGAGATAAATTTCATTGCTAGATAGTTGCTCCAAAAGCATGAGTTGGAGAAATTGCTTGTATATTCTGGGTGAGGGTCCTTTGTAGTACCGTATCTTCTCCCACTCTGCAGCTTGTGTTTCCTACTCCTGACAGGACTGTGGATCAATAGGAGTTATTAACTTTGAAATTGTCCTTGCACTGAGGGTGTAGCTCATTGGCAATGCACTTACCTAGCATTTGCAAGGCCCTGGGTGGAATCCTCAGTACTAACTGATAAAGAAAGTGAGACAGAAAGAAACTTCTCTTTGGCAATCTGTACTTTATGGTTAGAACTTTTTATGTTCTTATGGAGACATAACACCCCCACCCCCGCCCCAGGGACGGCCCTATCAACAATTTATTGTACAAATTGTGTTATTTTCACATGAATAACACTAAGCAATAGCAATTAATTAAATGCTGATCTACAGAACAGCGTAGATGAATTCTGCAAGGTGTTGTCTTGTGTAAAGGAAACCAAATACAAAATAACTCATATTGTATGCTTCTATGTCTATGAAATTCTAGAAGAAGAAAAACTACAGTTGCAGAAAGCAGCATGGCAGAGACTGAGAAGTGCTAATCAGAATGGACAAGATAGGCCTTCTAGGAGGCAAGGAAATAATTTGCTTTTGTGGAGCAATGATTATGCAGATTATATGTTTGTCAAAATTCCTCAAACTGCTTTTATAACATATGTCTTTGCTATAAGCTGTACAACTCTACAATTTACAAGTACATTTAAGAGAAATTTCCCTATCCCCCATCTATGAAGATGTGAAGGCAAGGGACAAAAAATTTAAGACAACTACGTAACAAGGAGGATGACAAAGACAAAATAGGTCCTTAGCAACAAGATAGATGAGCATCTTATCTGGCTAGATGGGCCGTGTGAGCATCTTCTTACTGGTGTATGTATGTATGAGGTCATGCACAGAGTAGTGAAGGCTAGTTGTGGAGAGCAAGCATTGATCATTTTAAAATTTCCAGGGGCTTGTGCAGTTTCCAACTAAGTAGAGTTGCTTTAGGTTATTTCAGCTTTATGATGGTGCAAACTTGATGTGTGGTCAGTAGAAACTGTACAAAATAAGTTCTTTTGGTGTGGGGACTCGAACTCACAACCTCATGCTTGCTAGGCAGGTGCTGTACTGCTAAGTTATATCCCCAAACAAAGTTTGATCTTTTCCTGAACTAGAAATAGGCTGGACACCGGGAGCATTCCCAGTGTCCAGTCAGTGCTGGGAACCATGGACACTCTGCAGTACACTGTGCTACAGATATACTTTTTCTGTTGTGTTTTGGATTATGTTTTGGATGTAGGAGATCAGTAAATTGTGCAAGGTATTCAGCACTTTATTATAAGATGGTTTTGTGTTGGAGGATCTTCCAAGATGTAGGCTAAGGTCAGTATTCTGTGAATTTAAAATAGGTTAGGCTAAGCTATGGTGTTCACTAAGCTAGGTGTATCAACTTCATTTGGGACTTACAATATTTTAAACTTATTACAGATTTGTGGGATATAACCCCATCACAAATGCAGGAGCTTCTATGTAGGCTCTGCACTTAGTACCTAATAAAGAAGGTTTCAGAACTGGGCAGAGATTTGCCTAACTGAGGAGTGGATGCAGAATCAAGTGTGAAGCTCTGTTTATTGCAGGAGTTATGTTTTGAGGTGATTTCCCAGGCAGTCACAGTCTGAATGGCTTCGTGTGACCCTCCCCTCAGGAGGAAGGAGAAGAGATCTCTGTGAGTCAGTGGAGGGGGGTGGGGTGGCGGTGTCCCTCACAGGAGGGTGGTTATATGACTGGCCCACGATTTGTACACATATCCAGTCTTAGGTGATACAAACGGAAGCACTGAGCATGAATGTTCACAGGCTCTCTAGAGTCAGATACATTGGCTTTTCACAAAGTTTAGCGCGGCACAGAACGAGGTGCTGTATTATTAATTAGCTGAGAAGTGCAGATAGGTTTATGACACAACAGATGTGATTTAGAAACTATATGAAGTTGAATTATTGGGGTGATATAAAGAAACAGACGGGATGCAGCACCCATGGGCCTCCTCTCCAGACCTCTCTGTTGATTGGCTTTCGGGTTGTCAGCTCACCTGAAATCATTTTTCTACTGGAAAGCACAATATTATTCTTATTCTTCCTAATATTTGGTTGTTTGTTCATAATCTGCTGTACTTAGTTATCCAGAGAAGACAGGGTCTGAACTCCAGGCACTTTTTATTAAGTATTAAAGTATTAGAATCGTCACAGTCTTAGTTACTTTCCTCTGGTGAGGCACAATATCTGACACAGACACTTCAAAGGAGGAAAGGTTTATCTTGGCTCACAGCTTGGATAACAGCTTTCAGACTGCAGTCAGCTGACTCTAAGACAGGTAGCATGGCAGATGGAGGGCAGTTCATGGCACTGCAGAAGGGAAATAGGGAGATCGAGGAAGGGCGATATGCCCTCTATAGCCATGTCTGTAGGTTTTCTTCCTCTGGCACGGAAGAGAAGTGGGAGAGAAGTAAAGAGATACTTTAGTGCGTGGTATGGGAGGGCTGCTGAAGAGAGGCGAGAACCCCCAGGGGCGAGACAGGGAAGCAGAGAATTTATCAGGCTAGACTGTGGGTGGAGCTTGTGTGGTTGGTATGGTGTCTCAGCAAGCGCTGATTGGGGAAGGACTGGTGCTCCTGGGCAAAACAAAAGGAAGCTGGAGGTTAACCATGGGGAAAAAGACAGCATTCACTGTAGGAGCATCTTGTCATTGATCTTGGATCTCCACACTGAACCACCACCATGACGACCTGGTGGTCTTTGGATGGGTGCAGACCCATCAGTGTCCCCAGTGATGAACTTCTTCCCATCATGCTCCACCTCCCAATATCATATTTAGCTATAAACTCAATACTGGACTAGTTCACAAGTAACTATCATGCCTCTGGGATCCAATCACCTCCCCAAAGTCACACCTGTGAGCTCAGGAGGTCGCTGGGTGGGGGAATATCTAGACCTAAACTGTAACTATCATCACATGGTACAGATATGTGCACAAATACTACCTAAGTACTTTTATATAAAGAATTATTGAAAAAAAAAAGGGGGGGCTGGGGAGATAGCTCCAAGGCACAAGTGCCTGCTGGGCAAGTGCAAGGTCATGAGTTCGAACCCTGGTCCCAAAAAAAAAAAAAAAAAAAAAAAAGAATTATTGAAAATCAACCATATAACGCAGGTATCCTAGAGCAAATAGGACCAAGATATAACATTTAAAAGAAACAACATGAATCTCTAATGTGTTTTAAACTAATGTAACTTATATTAATTAGGTTCAGGTGTTACTAGTTAACAGTTTAAACAGAAAAGAGCTAGAGTTTATCGTATCTGAGGTTAGTGACACTTTGGAAAATATTTGTGGGGGCATGGTGAAATAAATATCTGTACATCCTGTTAATGGAACTGTAAGTGGTATAAACTTTTAGGAAAGAAATTTGGCAACATGTACTGAGTGACTTAAAATGTTTCATATCTTCTACATCAAACATTATTCTCCCACACATAGGTCAAAGGAAAAAAAAAAAATCACTGACAAGCAGCAGAGAGTGACAATGAACGGTGGAATCTGGGAGCCATGGAGTCTGTGGAGTGGGAGGTGCCAGCAGAATTGTTGCCTGGTGAGATTTTGTTTTCTTGATCATAGAGGGCACTTTCTCACTGTGACCCCTGACACATGCTGTGAGGAGAGATCAGCTCTCTAGGGCAGCATTTATAAGAGCATGAGCTGGTTGTTCTTGCCCTTTATTTCCATCACGTTGGTGATTACGTTTTGACGTAAGATTCTGAAGGTGAGTCACAAATATTATGATTGGAATTAGGCACATTAAAAGTCATTTGGATAAGTTTTCTCATAGGAGACAAACTCCAGAACTTGGGCGCTGAGGGCCAGCAGACATACTCTGGAGATGCACCCTTCCTTCATGCACCTCAGGACACTGCAGATAAAATCCACAGTGAAGTGACAAGAAAGTCTCCTGTAGTATCATATGGCTTCACTAAGAAGCATGGACAGGGTTGCTTTCCACTTCGTGAATGAGATCTCTCACAGTTTTCAGGTCAGGAGGGGAACCTTGGCTGCTCAGAGCTCCAGTTCCTCAGGAAAGGGGTTCTAAATGGCCAGGTGAAGAACAGCTCAGGGTAGGGCTCTGTTACTGATTTTGGAGGCAGCTGACATAATTGAGTGTTTGACACAAATAGCACAAGGTGTGGGCCAAAATTTGTTTCCTGGACTCCTGGACTCAGTAATGGTTAATTTTATGTGAACTCGATTGGGTCAGAGCTGTCAAGATTAAATATTATCCCTTCGATCGTCCATAAGGATGAATCTTGGTGAGATTAACACTGGATTAATGAACTCAGTAAATTATATTCTTCTGCCAAACGACTGTAGACTTTATCCATTGAGAGACTACTTGAGCGGGAATATTGGTTTTCTTCTGGGTTTGCTCTGAGATTCACAGTTGACTTCCCTGGGTTCTCAGGCTGATTCAGACTGTGTCAATACCACTTACTTTCTTGAGTCACCATGTTGCTGAGTGGAGTTTATCAGCTCTGTAATTCTGTGAGCAAATTCCTCCTCTGTTTCACTAGAAAATATTGAAGTACACATATTTGTAAAATAGTGTAGGAATAAAGGGAATGAAAGAGAACTGTAATTGTTGAAGACTTTCATTAGCAAGGAAGAGATAAAAACCCCCGAAATATGAGTAATTACTGTAAATAGGTCCTCTGACATTATGACTTGAAGAAATGTTTCACTTTGTTTTTTCCTATTTTCTAAGCATGCTATACGTAAAGAAAACATAGTACTTTATATTTATTTATTTTTTTTATTTTTTATTTTTTTTTGTGGGACTGGGGTTCAAACTCACGACCTTGCACTTGCCCAGCAGGCACTTGTGCCTCGGAGCCATCTCCCCAGCTCCAGTACTTTATATTTAAATAAAGTTATAATAAATTAAAATAAAAAAGGCCCCGAAGAAAAAAAAAAGAAAGCTGCAGTGACAAAGTATTTCTGCTGTTTTTATTTCTTTTTTCTTTTTCTAAGCTCATTTTGTCCACATTGACCTCTCTTCTATCCTTCCAGCCTTTGGGTTGTAATTGAGGTTGGGATGGAAGACACCACTCTATTATCAAACCTCTCTTGGTCAGTTCTAGAAATGTGTCTGAAAGTGTTTTTTTTTTTTTTTTTTTTTTTTTTTTTTTTTTTTTTTTTTTTTTTTTTTTTTTTTTTTTTTTTTTTTTTTTTTTTTTTTTTTTTTTTTTTTTTTTTTTTTTTTTTTTTTTTTTTTTTTTTTGCTATTGTGAGACACTTAAAGAGCTACTTCCAGGACCATACATAACGCATATGATGAAAGGTTATACTTCCCACAGCTGGTCTTGAGTTAAAAATATATGTCCAACTTCGACATTTTCTTTTGAAGCTGGGAAAGTGATGTAAGTGTCTCGCTTGCATAACATCCACCAAGCATTATCTTCTGGAGACTTCCTTGAGTCCTGCCAGGCCTTATTCCACAGCTCTCCCATGGGGTCTTCCAATTGTCTGTCGTGCCCCTGTCCAGCTCGAGAGCCAGGGTCAGATTTTTGGTGATGCTGGGGGGTTCAGCCCTTTGCTTCCCAGGTCTCTGTCTTTTTCCCATCATTGATCTTTCTTGTCCTGGTCTGCAGAGATTTTCCCCACTCTCTTTCAGTACCCAGGGTTTTTATTCTATTAATCTTCCCCACATACTCAACTTCCCACCGGAGAATCAGGCACTTCACTGTTTGCACTCCTTCCTCCTTGCTTTTTCACTGAGAGATATTTGAACTTTAAAGTACACACTTTCTAATTGTCAGTGCATCTGCTAAGCACACCTTATATTTTGGTTCTTTGTTAATTTGTGTTCTATTTGTCATATACTCTCATTTTAGGCATACAATATGAGTTCTACAAGATCCTTGATTTTTATCTCTCATTCTCTGTCATTGTCTTAGGATCTGAAAACAGTGCCTAGCTCAAGGGGAAGATTTTTACACATATCTTAAAAGGATGAATGAATGAAGGGTTGGATGGAATCACATGTGGGTAAATGAAATTTCCTAAGTAGGACTTACATAGAAATTATTGAGTTATTGGCTAGTTCATTTATTCATTTATTCATCTAATAGTTATAGAATGACTACCTACGCAGTGCCTACCACCAGTGTGGGGGATGCCATACAAATAAAGCCAAGTTCTTGTCCTGAAGGAATCAGCAGTGTAGAGAGGCAGGAAGGTCAATGGGAACAAAATAGTGTGTAACTCACCACAGTAGGGCAGACATGAATAGCAGTGAGGTAGAAGGGCCCCGCACAAGTTTTGGGGTTTCCACAAGAGCTTAAATCCTTCCTTATACTGAGACTGAGAAGTGAATCCGAAACTCACAAAAAAGGCATTAGAAATAAGAGTTTTGAGGGCTGGCCAGATAGCTCAGTGGCTAAAGCACCCGCTTAGGCAGCGTGCAGTGGATGAGGTTTGATCCCTGGTGTGCTGGGCAGTGCCGTCCCTGCCCCAGAGGTACACTGAGAGGGTGACTGAGATTGGGTATGGTGGTACACACCTATAATCTCAGTGCTTGGGAGGCTGAACAGGAGAATCACTATAAGTTGGATGTATGTAGTGAGACCCTATACTAAATGCAAGAAGAAGAAGAAGAAGAAGAAGAAGAAGAAGAAGAAGAAGAAGAAGAAGAAGAAGAAGAAGAAGAAGAAGAAGAAGAAG
>PVJA010052493.1:0-12292 GCA_004027025.1 Myocastor coypus
TAGTGAGACTGTCTCAAAAAAGGAGGGGGGATCTAGAGTAAACTACAGTTCTTATCTTTTCCTTTCAACACTTGAGAAACCAATAAAGCTAAGGGAAGCTTAACAATAAACAGGTTCTGGAGGGACAAAGAGGAGAGCAGGGGAAAGTAAAAAGATGCAATTAGGAGGGGCAGCCAGATAGCTCAGTGGACTGTAGCGTCTGCTTAGGCAGAGCACACAGCAGCCAGGGCCAGGGTTCCTTCCCAAGGTGCCATGCCTACCCTGCCACCGGGGCACGCTTGCTGAGACATGAGACTGAGACTGACTGAGACTAGACGTGGAGGCGCTAGCCTGTAATCCCAGCACTTGGGAGGCAGAAAACAGGAGAATCACTTCAAGTCCCATCTACACAGTGGGACCCTGTACATCCTGTAAACCCAATAACCCTGTGAGGCTACCTCACAGTTGACAGCCCATCTAAGGGAAAAAAATAGAATTAAAAAGATGTGTTCTGTACAACAGCCAACACTCCACAAAGAACATAATCATTATGTACTATAAACATGTACTTATAAAAAAAATTTTTTTTGTTAAACGCAGGTCCAATGTCTACCAAGCAAATTGAGATCTGAAATACAGGTCTCTTATTTATAGCTTGATACCGTGTTTTTTTTTTTTTTTTTTTTTTCCGTTTTTTTTTTAATAGTGCCACCCACAGAAGTTAATGTCAAGTTATAGCATATTTTAATTACTATCATTTTTTGGTACTATCATTTTCCCCCAACTTAAATGCTAGCCCTGGTAAGGGGAAGGGGACCTAAACATGGGCACATACAATTACACTCTAAGTAAAGCATGATATACCAAACAAAATATCTCAACAAAAATTAAAGAAGCATCTAAAAATCTAACCAGCTTGATTCAAAGAGTCTAATTTAGCAAAGAAACAACTATTTAAGAGAGGCCAGGGGCCCGGAAGGATAGCTCAGTGGTCTAAAGTGCTTGCTTCGGGGCTGGGGAGATAGCTCCGAGGCACAAGTGCCTGCTGGGCAAGTGCAAGGTCGTGAGTTCGAACCCTGGTCCCACAAAAATAAATAAATAAATAAATAAAATAAAGTGCTTGCTTGGGAAAGCTTGGGCAGCTTCAGGGACCGCAGTTCGATCCCGGGCACCACATGCTGCACCAGCCCTGCCCTCGGGGCGGGCTGAGCATGCCATAAAAATGAGTGAATAAACAAAGGTTCTGAAACAAGAAAAAAATGAATAAATACAATAAAAAAATTCTTTTAAAAAATAAATAAATAAAAGTGATTTAAAAAAAAAAAAAAAAAACAGAGGCCAGGGAGATAGTTCTGTGGCAGAAGTGCCTACCTGGCAAGTGCAAGGTCAAGAGTTCGAACCCTAGTCCCACCAAATTAACTACTTACGAGTTCATACCCCAGTCCTGCCAAAGTAACTACTTAAGAGTATCTGCTCAATGACTGTTCCTCTGCTTAGGAAAAGCACAGAAAACGGATGTATAGCTATACCTCAGTGTTTTGTAGAAACGTGATATTCAAGCGAAATTCGTTTAAGTATCATCTCTGCTATAACACACTTTTTACTGACATGAAGTTATTCAGAGTATACATTTCTCCAAAACCAACTCTGAGTGGGCATGGTGGTACATGCCTTTGGTTCCAGCATTTAGGAAGCTGCATCACGAGGATGATCATGCACTGGAGACTACCCTTGGCTACATAGTGAGTTCAAGGCCAACATGAACTACATTGTGTGACCCTGTCTCAAAAAGACAAGGAAACAGTGGTGCACAGCTATACTCCCAGCACTCCGGGAAGCTAAGGCAGGACACTCTAAGTTCTAGCCCAGCCTGGGCAACTTAGCAAGAGGCTCTCAAAAAAAAAAAAAAAAAAAAAAATAGAACTGGGCACTTGGCTCAGTGCAAAGGTCATGGCTTCTGCTCTCAGTACCATCAAAATAAATATTAAATAGATAAATTAAACCCAACTATACAGGCACAATACCATAACCCACCTGCAGTCCCAGGTATCCTATTAGGAGGCTGAGGCAAGAGGATCTCTTGAGCCCATGACTTCAAGGATATCACAAAGCAAGATCCCTTATCAGAAAAATAAATTAAAAGTGCAACCATATGTCTACTGAACTAGTGACACACTGCTTCCAATCAAATGGGAAAAAGTAATCTCAACACTTAAGATATAGCTACCCTGGGGCTGGGGAGATAGCTCCGTGGCACGAGTGCCTGCCTGGCAAGCATAAGGTCAAGAGTTTGAACCCCAGTCCCAACAACAACAAAAAAAAAAAAAAAAAAGAGAGAGAGAGAGAGACAGAGAGAGAAGATATAGCTACCCTAACAATGAAGGATACTCTTCCTAGTTTTTTGTAGAATATTTGTTCAACTCAATTCATGAATACCCTCACTAGTTCTTAAAATTGTCTGTAAGGTTGCAAACAAAAAAGCAGGATAACAAGTCATTTACCCAAAATTAAATGGCAAAGTTCTAAAAGTAAAATTAAAAAAAAAATTTAAAAAGCAAAAGCAAAATAATTCAAGCCTTAAACAGAAAAAAGGGGTGGCGGTGATAGATCTGTGGCAGAGAGCTTGCCCAGCCCCCACGAGGGCCTGCATTCAATCTGCAGTATTGCAATTAACACAGAGAGAGCGTCTTTTTCAGAGTGAAAGAGCTTCTTCCTTATAGTCTCATCTGTCCCAACTCACACATGTAACCAAAGCCTGGTTTAGTATGAAAAAGGTTTTATTGACATTTTTACTAAAAGATACAAAGTATCAAAACAGTTTTTACCTGGGTGTGGTAGCCCAGGCCTTAAAAAAAAAAAAAAATTCCTGAGAGAATCTAAGCCCCACCTGAGCAACTTAAGTGATTTAGGGAGAGCCTATCCCAAAACAAAAAAATTTAAAAGGTCTGCAGGCCTATAATCCCAGCGATCGAGAGGCTGAGGAGGGAAGACTGCTAAGAGTTCAAACAGTGAGTTCAACACCATCCAAAACTAGAGTGAAGACCCTGTCTCACCACAGACACAGACAGACAGACACACACACACACACAGAATGCAGTTCTTGTAGTTCAATGCAAAGGTCCTGTGTTCAATCATTACCATCCCCCAAAATAAATAAGACCAATACCATCAAAAGGACATGTGAAATATCAAAACTACCTTTTAGCTTTTTTTTGCAAGCAATGACAGACGCAAAACGAGAAAGGAAATGGAACTTTAGCTTCTTTTCCCCAGACTGCTGTTTTTGGTTGATGAACTCCCTAAAAGAAGAAAAATTAGATAAAACAGCAAGGCCAGGGAATTAGCTCAGTAGCACAAGCACTTGCCTGGCAAAGCACAATGTCCTGAGTTCGATCCCCAATATCTCAAAATGAGAGTGCGAGCGCGAGAAAACACCAAATGAAATAAAGTTTGCCTAAAGTCAGGTTCAAAAGCTGTAAGAATTCATAAAATGAAGTCGACATTAGCTGGCACGTTACTACCCAAGAGGTCTAAACAGACTGCCCATAAATCAAGGGGCAGGAAAGCTTACAACAGTACAATAGAGTCGGCCCACTCTACAAACACGAGCAAATGAAGTGAAGACCGCATACTTCCTGGTATTTATTAAAGGTAAAAAACTTACACTTGTGTTAAGTGATATAGCGCCTGTGAAGATCCGCCGAACGCTACCTAAGAACCGCGGCAACCGACCAGCGTTTCTGCAGTACGGCTATGTCCACCCCAGCGCGGCTAATGACTGATAAATTACCTCGGAACAACAATAAAACGTCAACCTTCTTTTCTGAACGCCCAACTCGCCAACTCTACGCGGATCTGACGCGGCTCCGGCTCCCGGGCTCCGCGGACGCACAGGCGGCGACTCCCCTGCCCGGGCCGCCCGGGCCGCCCGGCGCCCTGCTGCCCCCGGCTCCGGTTACCTTCACCGCCCATTGTCAAGCCACACTCCCACGCCCGGTCCCCAGCCCACCCGGGACTCCGGGGACGGCGAGGGAGGGAAGCCCGCTCGGGCTCCTGCGGGCTCGGGGAGCCGGCAGGCAGGCAGGCAGGCAGGCGGTCAGGCAGGCAGGCAGGCAGGCAGGCAGGCGGGCGGGCGGGCGGGCGCGGCGCCAGGACTCCGGCCTGCGGGCGCCGCCGGCCGGCTCCGGGACCCGCACCCCGACCCCGACCCCGACCCCGCACCGGCCCGCAGCCCGGCCCTTCCTCTTCCTCGCCCGCCGCCCCTCCCCCTGCGCGCACGCGCGGCCCGGGCGCGCCCCTCCCCCCGGCCCCTCACCTCAACCATCGGCCTCCTCCTCCGGGGCCCGGGAAGGAAGCCGGGAACGCGAAGAGGACGAGGCCCCGTCGAGCGCCCGCGACCCGCGCCTTGGAGCCCGGCCCAGGGGCCCCCGAATGCCGAGCGGCGTCTGTCACCGCCACCAACACTGTGCGTGAGGCAGTCTCCGCCACCGGCAAGCTCGCGCGGAGATCGCGCGGCCGCGCCGCCCCTCAGCGGCTCCCGCTCCGGAGCGCAGACGGGTCACTACGCCGAGTGGAGTGGACGCCCGGGCACCATCGCCGCCGGTCCGGCTCCTCAGACTGCCGCCGCTGCCGCCTAGCCAGTCCCTCCCCTACCGGGCGAGCCCGACACTTTACGACAGTCAGGAAATGAGGGCCCTCGCCGTCACGCCTCCGGTCCGCGCCTGCGCACTGCCGCCCCCGCCGCCCCGCCCCCGGCTCCTGGCAGGTGGGCTCCGCCAAGCGGAGGTCGTGGGCTCCTGGTTTGTTTTCCGGGGTGATTTGCGTTCGCTAGCCAAGCATGATTCTGGCTACTTCGTGACTAACTTTTTCCGAACTAAAAATTAGCACTACACAGTTGTCATCTATACTTAGGGCATATGTAAAGCAAAAACATAGTTTAGCGGCTTCACAGCAGATGGCACACAGATCATCCGCGTTAAGGACAAACATCACGACCTCTCACCTGGAGATGAATTCGCTTCCGGAACCAGAACCAAGCCCGAGAATGGTTATCCTGAAACCCCTGGCTGTGCGACCGCAGAAGCAGATCTTATCACTTTGTAAAAATCAGCAGATTACAAATACCTCAATGTGTGCGCGGGGAGAGGCCAAAGCCGGGGCTTTGGCGTCAGTCTCACCTCCTCTTCTTTTCTTTTTCTCTTGGAGACGAGACGTCGATATGTATACAGCCCAGGCTGGCCCTGAACCTGCAACGATCCTTCTGCTTCAGCCTCCCAAGTGTTGGGATTACAGACCAGCCAGGTCTAAGTGCCTGCCTGGCAAGGTCAAGGACGCAGGTTCAATACACGTGTACCATAAACCAGGCCAGCCCCAGAACCGGTTGTGGTGACTCACGCCTATAATCCCAGCCCTGGGGAGGCTGAGACAGGAGGATCAGTATGAGTCCAAGATGCTAGCAAGACCCTGTACCAAATAAATAAATAAATAAATAAATTATTTAAATAAAAAGCCCTAATTTCCCACTCTGTACATTGGATTAATATCATTTTCCCCAAAGGTCCTGTGAGGTTCAATGAAACAGTTTCTATAATTACCCAAACATTTAGTCAGGTGCAGGGATCAGCTTCGATCCTGTGCACAGCGATGGCCCAGGAGGTTGGGTGTGATGCTTCATGCCTGAAATCCCACACTTGCGAGGCTGAAAATGGGAGGATCACTATGACTCCAATCTGTGTAATGAGGCCCTTTAAACCCTGTACTAAATACATTTTTTGAATGTCACCAATTAAGTGTTCAATAAACATTGATTCCTTTTGCATCAACATCTTTCTCAATTGAGCAAGGCGTGGTGGTGCACGCCTGTAATCCCAGCAGTTGGGAGGCTGAGGCAGAAGGATCGGTATGAGTTTGAGACCAGCCTGGGCTACAAAAGTGAGCTCAAGGCCAGCCTGAACTGCATAGTGAGACCCTGTCTCAAAAAGACAAAAAAAAAAAAAAAAGGAAAGAAAGAAAAAAAAAAGACTTTCTCAATACTCTTGTTCACTCATGTTCTGCACGTTCCATGAAGAAAACTTTAAAAGTATAAACAATGGGGCCCGGCAGGATAGCTCAGTGGTCTAACGCACCTGCTTAGGAAAGCTTAGGCGGCTGCAAGGACTGTGGTTCAATCCCCAGCACTACATGCTGTGCCAGCCCTGCCCTCAGAGCAGGCTGAGCTGGCCATAAAAACAAACAAACAAAAGTTCTGAAACAAGAAAAAAAAATAAATACAATAAAATATTCAAAAAAATAAATAAATATATAAACAAAAGGAAACTGTAAGAACCTCGGGAGTCTCAATTGTAATGTCTCATTTCTAAACATAGAATCCCACCCAGACTCTCCCAAGAGTTTTGTTCTGTTTGAGACAGGGTCTTAGTAGATACTTTAGGCTGGCCTCAAACTCATAATATTGCCAGGCTAGACCCTGTGAGGACCCTCCTTCCTCAACCTCTGCAGCACCAGGATTACAGGTCTGTGCTACTAAGATTTTTTTTTTTTTTTTTTTTTTTTTTTTTTTTTTGGTGGTGGTACTAAGGATTGAACTCAGGACTTCGTGCTTGCCAGGCAAGCACTTATGCCACTGATCTATTTCCCCATCCTGGATCCCAGGATTTTAGCTGTTGCTTCCTCATGACTGTGCAAACCTATATTTCTAGCTCTATCTTCTTCATTTTTGACCTGTGTTCCTTACTAAGATAGAGGCACTCACCACATTACGTTCAGGCTGCTGAACACTTGAAATGTGTCTAGTACAAACTGAGAAGTACTTGAAATAAAAAATACACACCCAGCCAGTCCTGGTTACACATTTTGTAGTCTCAGCCTTGGGTGGCTGAAGCAGGAGGATCACTGTAAATTCAAAGCCAGCCTGGGCTATATAGGGAGACCTATTAAAAGACACATTTAATTTCAGTTTACACTGCAAAAAAAAATTACAGAAATCTCGCTTTTATAGTTGTTATCTTTTAGACAGGATCTTACTGTGGGGGCCAAGCTGGCCTTGAACTCTGTGTAGCCCTGGCTGGCCTTGTTTTCTCTGTGATTCTCTTGCCTCAGCCTGCCCAGTGCTGGGATTATGGGTGAGCACCACCACACCCTGCTTCAATGCTTTGAAATAGTGATTATATATTGAAAAAAATAAAAAAATTTAAAAAATTAAAAAGGAAAAAAAGCCAGGCGTGGTGGCTCACGCCTGTAATCCCAGCACTTGGGAGGCTGAGGCAGGAGGATTGGTGTGAGTTCGAGACCAGCCTGGGCTACAAAAGTGAGCTCAGTACCAGCCTCAACTGCATAGCGAGACCCTGTCTCAAAAAAGACAAAAAAAAAAAATTGTAAATTTATTGGGCCAAATTAATGTTTCTTTTTCTTTTCTTTTCTTTTCTTTTCTTTTTTGATATATATTGTGGTTGGCTCAGCCTGCCTGGGGGTGAGGCTGACGAAGCATGTGGTGCCGGGGATCAAACCGCAGTCTCTGCAGTTGCCTAAGCTTGCCTAAGCAGGTGCTTTAGAACACTGAGCCATCTCATCGGCCCTTCATGTTTCTGAAGATGGGATAATTTCCCTCCAGTCTTCATGAGACATCTGATGACATGTAGAGGTATTTGTGATTGTCACAACTCGGGGATGGTGGGAGTGACTAAAAACATGTACTTAGCAGAGACCAGGGCTGCTGCTGTCCCACCTGGAACTGGGCGTGATGTCATGAGCCTGTAGTCCTAGTTGTCTGGGTGACAGAGGCAGGAAGATTATAAGTTTGAGCCCAGCCTGGGCAGTTTTAGCTTTGTGAGACCTTATCAGAAAATTTAAATTTTTTTCTAGCTCATTAATGCTTTTTAAAAAAAAAAATTTTTTTTTATAAGACCGAATATATAACCCAGTTACAGCCAATGTGAAAGCCCTGGATTCAATCTACTGGAAAGGAAACAAATAATAAACTTTTTATTTAAAATGCCACTAGGAAACTGCCTTCTTAGCTCATGTCACATTTCTACTGGACATAAACAGCGCTATGGCATAGGCAACTCCTACCAAAAATAAGTGAAGAAATGTCTGTGTTGGATTTACAGCCCTCAGTCAACCAAAGAAGAAACCTGAAAGGTACCTGGCCTTCTCCCTTTTTGCCTCCCTCCTCTAACCAGCCTAGAACCCTTCCATTCTGCCTTCCAAAGAGGCACCCCTCCCCTGCATGTTCTTCACCACCCAGGGGTTAGTATCTTCATTGTTTACTTCACATTGATCAGCCAGCATGGGACCTGCCTTCTGTCCCAAGTTCAAGGCCAGCCTGACCACACAGTGAAAGCCAGGCTGCAGTAATCAAAAATAAACATTTATCAAGCACTTACTGTATGCTAGACATTGTGCTGGAGCACTTGAGTACTCAATACATTATTCAAGCCCTGGCTACAGTGTTTTTATGGGATCTTCGAGTACAACTAGTATTTCACACTGTAATGTGGAAGAGCTAGTGGTGGTGCACACCTTTATTCTCAACACCTGGGAGGCTGAGGCAGGAGGATTATTGGGCATTCAAAACCAGCCTGGGCTACCTAGTGAAAACCCGTCTTCAAACAAGAGGAAAAAGGAAAAGCTAAAATGGTGTGAATAGTGCTCTGAGAACTCAGAGAACAGTACAGACAATCCTAGAAGAGGTGAGATTTAAACTACTTCATGTGTGCCTCTGTGTGTGTGTGTGTGTGTGTGTGTGTGTATGTGTGTGTGTACACCCCTAGAAGAGGTAAGATTTAAACTTCGTGTGTGCCTGTGTGTGTGTGTGTGTGTGTGTGTGTGTGTGTGTGTGTGTACATACACTGCTCTTTGAACTCATAGTCTTTATGCTCAGTGGCACCCCCAGTCCTTTCTTATATTTTGAAACAAGGTCTTGCTCAGTGTCCAGGCTGATCAATGTAGTCAATGGGTATAAATATAGGTGGTGCATGGGGATGCATCCCTGTAATCTCAGCACTTGGGAGGCTGAAGCAGGAGCCTGGTGGTGACTTGGACACCCACCTGGGCTACCAAGTGAGCTGAAGACCAGCCTGGACTGAACAGTGAGACCCCTGTCTCAAAAAGACAGAGAAAAGGAAGAGGAAGAAGAAGAGGAAGAAGAGAAAGGGAGGAGGACAAGAAGGAGGGGGAGGAGAGGGGGAAGGGGAAGCAGAGAAACCGCAGGTACAACTGAATTTAGAACAAATCCGCTAAGATCGGTGCTGTAGTTTTTTAACTGTACTTATTTATTTATGCTATGAACAGCTCAGCCTGCCCTGGGAGAGGGGCTGGTGCAGCATGTGATGCCAGGGATCGGACCACGATCCCTGCAGTTGCCTAAGCTTGCCTAAGCAGGTGCTTTACCCTGCTGAACTATATCTCTCCAGTCCCTAGATGGGCATTATATATATATATATATATATATATATATATTTTTTTTTTTTTTTTGTCTTTTTGAGACAGGGTCTCACTATGCAGTTCACGGTGGCCTTGAGCTCCCTTTTGTAGCCCAGGCTGGTCTTGAACTTGCAGTGATCCTCCTGCCTCAGCCTCCTGAGTGCTGGGATTACAGGCATGTGCCACCATGCCCGACTTGGCACTATATTTTTTATTTTATTTTATTTTATTTTTAATTTTTATTTATTTATTTATTTACTTATTTATTTTCTTGTTTCAGAACTCTTGTTTGTTTGTTTGTTTGTTTGTTTTTATGGCCGGCTCAGCCTGCCCTGAGAGTGCAGGGCTGGCACAGCATGTGGGGCCAGGATTGAACCACGGTCCCTGTAGCCACCTGCAGGCGCTTTAGACCACTGAGCCATCCTGCCGGGCCCCTATTTTATTTTATTTTATTTTATTTTATTTTATTTTATTTTATTTTATTTTATTTTATTTTTGCAGAGCTGGGGTTTGAACTCACGACCTTGCACTTGCCAGGCAGGCACTTGTGCCACGGAGCTATCTCCCCAGCCCCATGGCACTATATTTTTTAAACATTCAAATAACTTCATTTTTCAGTATTTGTTTGTTTGTTTGTTTGTCTGTCTGTCTGTCTGTTTTTTTCTTGTTTCAGAACCTTTGTTTGTTTATTCACTCATTTTTATGGCCGGCTCAGCTGGCCCCAAGGGCAGGGCTGGTGCAGCATGTGGTGCTGGGGATCAAACTGCAGTCCCTGAAGCCGTCCAAGCTTTCCCAAGCACATGCTTTAGACCACTGAGCCATCCCACCAGGCCCTCTCAGTAGTTATTTATGAAGAAAAAAATTGGTATTGAGAGTAGGTCTTTAGAATCTTTGTTTTGTTTTGTTTTGCAGGACTAGGGTTCAAACTGACAACCTTGCACTTGCCAGGCAGGCACTTGTGCCACGGAGCTATCTTCCCAGCCATGCTTGGAATTTTTATTCCTGTGTAGTAGAAAAAGAAATGATTCCTTATTTATATTTTTCCCTTTTTTTTTTTTTTGTGGTACTGGGGATGGAACTCTGAATCTTAAACTTGCCAGGCAGGCATTTATGCTATTGAGCTATATTTCCAGCCCATCCTTATTTATACTTTTACACATAAATTTTCAAAATAATACCATACTACAGTCATCTCTGGGCATGCTGGTGGGAAAACATATGTGTCTCTTACTTATTTATTTATCATTTATTTATTTATTTACTTATTGTCTTTTTGAGACACAGTCTCTCTGTTCAGTTCAGGCTTTCCTTGAATTGACTTCGTAGCCCAGGATGGTCTCAAACTCACAGGATCCTCCTGCCTCTGCCTTCCAAAAGCTGAGATTACAGACGTGTACCACCATGCCATGCTTTACCAAAAGTTTCATACTGATTCCTACTTTTTCTTTTTATGGCTGGCTCAGCCTACCCTGGCCTAGCATGTGGTGCCAGGGATCAAACCTCCGTCCCTGAGATTGCCCAAGCTTGCCTAAGCAGGCGCTTTAGACTGCTGAGCCATTTCACTGGCCCTGATTCCTACTTACTCTTTCTTTTTTCTAGTTTCCTTAATTAAGTTTTTTTTTTTTTTTTTGTCTTTTTGAGACAGGGTCTCACTGTGCAGTTCAGGCTGGCCTTGAGCCCACTTTTGTAGCCCAGGTTGGTCTCGAACTCGCACTGATCCTCCTGCCTCAGCCTCCCGAGTGCTGGGATTACAGGCATGCACCACCACGCCCGGCTGTCTTAATTAAGTATTCAAATTTCAGAGTGCATAAAGTTCTTTTTTTTGTCTTTTTGAGACAAGGTCTTGCTATGCAGTTCAGGCTGGCCATGAGCTCACTTTTGTAGCCCAGGCTGGTCTTGAACTCACAACGATCCTCCTGCCTAAGCCTCCCAAGTGCTGGGACTACAGTTATATGCCACCACACCTGGCCTAAAATGCCGCTTTCTTTTTGAAGACGTAGTGTATGTCATTAAATTGCACAGCCTAGACTTGGAATTGTAATTCCCTATCTCAGCCTCTCAGAGGCTGCAGGTCTGGGCAGGAACCAGAAAATATTGCTTGTTAATTCATTGGTTGGCTGCTTGCTTGTTGGATTTTTTTTTTTAATTTCTTTTAAAGAAATTTTTTTAGAATTTTATTTATTTATTTATTTATTTATTTCTTGTTTCAGAACCTTTGTTTGTTTATTCACTCATTTTTATGGCCGGCTCAGCCCACCCCGAGGGCAGGGCTGGCGCAGCACGTGGTACGGGGATGGAACTGCAGTCCCTGAAGCCGCCCAAGAGTTCCCAAACAGGCGCTTTAGACCACTGAACCATCCTGCCGGGCCCTGCTTGTTGGATTTTTGAGACAAAGTCTTGCAGTGTAGGCCATGTTGACCCCAAAATCTCAGCAATCCTCCTGCCTCAGCCTCCAGAGTGCTCCGATTATAGGCATGTGCTATTATGCCTGACTGAAAATATCGTTTTTTAGTAAAAACACAGCACATAGTACGTGTTTATTGCATTTTTCTGAAGGAGATAGGGGTTCTAGAGTCTCAGCTTTGGCACTAAGAAAGCAGAAATCCTTCATAAAGTCCCTTGGAATCTCTGAGCATTTGTTTCACGCACTCATGGAAAGATCAAGATTATTCAAACACACTGAGCCAAGTTCTGCTTTCCTGAAACTGCAGCAAAACACTGTTTACCAAGCTGGCCCACAGACCCGAGCCAGCGGTCCCAAATTATCTCCCAAGCAGCAATCCTAGGAGTTTAGTCCAAACATAGAAATAATGAGCTGAATTAATGAGGCACCTGACATAAAGAGGAAAAAATTTCTACAAATTGTTCCAGTCAGAAGAGATGACTAAGC
>PVJA010052494.1:0-12372 GCA_004027025.1 Myocastor coypus
AAAAAAAAAAAAAAAAAAAAAAAAAAAAAAAAAAAAAAAAAAAAAAAAAAAAAAAGAATGAAGCAATTAATGAATATTTCCCTCTGTATTAATCCATATACTTTTATGAAGGGGTCAAGGTGACTAATACTTTAAAAAGGTACAGTATAATAAAAGGAAAATGATTGCAGATAACAAATGTACAATAAGAAAGTACAAGAAAACAATTATAATTCAAACATACCCTAGATCAGAGGAACTATATTTAGTATCTAAGTTTAAAATTTAGTTTTGCCAAGACCTGCCATCCTCCCGAGAAAAGCATTTTAACCCTCCCAACAGCTGGCAGGAGAGTTGACTGCCACCACTCCATCTGCTGATGACTAAGAAGCTGGAAGTCAAGGAAGCAGAGGAACTAGGGCCACTCCTGTGGGGGCTGAGGACAAGTGACTACCAGTATAGAACAGGCAGAGATCACACGTTCAGGGTATGGCTGTGTGGGGCCAGCACACGCCCTTCAGGGAGGGCTCTTCCAGATGCCATGTGCTGAGGAGGGAACATGTGCAGGCACCTGCTCAGGCCTGGTGTCAGCTAAGTACACTGCAAACTCCCCAAACCCTCAGAGAGTACCCACGGTCCCAGCCCACCACAGGTTTTGAGTGCCAAACCTGCCTGATCTCACCTGAAAGCTGCGCTGCCGTGGCATGGGTGCCTTGGCATCTGTCACCCATCTGATTTGGATGCTCCTGAAGGGTTGATGTCTTCAGCAGCTGGTAGGCTTTTGTTTCTACAGATTAAGAAAAACACAAGAATAGTGACTTTCTTCTACCCAGAGAGGTTCCATAAATTCTTCCTGTGAGATTAACACTTTTCAAATGCATGCAGATTTTTTTGAATTTCACTTTTTCAGAAGTTCTCCGAACAGACAAAACATCATTTTGTTGAACCCAGGTTTCAAGACTCAAAGAAGAGTGGAGCTGTAAGGGTTGGCCTGCAGCAGGAAATTGCAGTCATTTCCTGGGGTAGAGGTGTCATGAGGCTCAGCTCCCTTCCCTTCTAGATTCGTGGGAGCATCAGGCGTGAAAACATTGCCAGTGCCCTCTGTGATCAGTGCCAGGAATGGGCCCATACTCTCAAGCTCTCCCACTGGGGACAAAGTTTTGGAGAGCCTGGCAAGTGCCAAGTATCAGGGCCATTGATGGAAAATGAGCTCAGGGTCCCAGCCTAGGAAGGGGACCACAGGGAGGAGAGGGGCCTATCTGCGAGGGCAGAGCCCAGCCTGGTCCAGTGCCTGATTTCCATGTCCACATCTTCACTGTGGCCCCACAAGGATTCCTGCTATGGACATCGGCTACCAGTTGGGTGCCTACTTTTTCTGGCTCAGTGTAAGACCCTACCTGTGAGCCCCTTGTTACCGAACTAAAACTACTGTTAGGCTGAAGAAAAAAGCATAACTCATCTTGCTCTACCAAAAAACAGTCAAGTCAAAATGAGTATTTGAAATGAACACTGTACTTGGGATATTAAATGCTGTATCACTGAAACATCTACGGGTCAACAGCTCTTAACTCTGAAGACTGGAAGTTCCAAGGCAGCTTTTTAACATTACTAATCCGTGAAATCAGTTTGGTGTGACAGAACTAGTATTTTTAAAAATTTAATGAATACCAAATGTAGTATACGTAGCAGGAAAAGTACTGTGTAACATATGTATGTGCCCTGACACACATTTAACATATAATGTCTGTGGCATGTATGTGTATTGAATGCATGTTGTACTCTGTGTGTGTGTGTGCATGTGTGTGCGCGCGTGCCATGTGAGCAGTGGCTGGAGACTGAAAGTGCTTCCTCCAGGCTGGTGTGGTAATAGCATTACCAATGCTCCTAGCAGGGTCACCTGACTTGTTAGAAGATGACCTGGGCAGGGGAGAGAACACTGAACTTGGGGTGTTTGAGCCTGCCCCTAAAGGCAAAGAACAATTAGACATGACAACAACTTTTTTCATAAAAATCAACCAAAACTTTTTTTGGTTTTTAGGATAATAATCACATGTCATTTCTGCATTCAGTTAAATTTACTTGGTCAAGGAAAAGACAGCAAAGACAAACAAAATAAGAATAAAAATGGTGCATCAGCAGGAAGGAAGGAGAAACATCAAATCAGTGTCCAAAGTGATTTCAGTCAGGGTGTCAGGATCAGTTCAGTTGGGAGACAGGGCTGACACTGCAACAGTTTTAGGCTAGCACGGGTCCAAAGCACCAAGGTTCAGAGAGCTGACTAATACTGTGTCCCCTGTCTTGGTCTCCTTCCCTTCCTCCTGCACAGCTAAGCCCAGTCAATGACTTCTGTGTCACAGCTCCTTCAGTGTGCTGCTCTTGACCAGCAGGCTTGGAGAGCTGTGGGGAGGCATGTCACTCTCGGGCCCTCCACCGCTTGCCCCTCACTGGCATGGCCTCATGGGCCTGCTACAGTCACTGACCACTGAAGGCTGCCTGAAGTACAGCAACTTTCTTGTGGGATGCATCTGCCCTGACTGCAGAAGTCAAGGGTGGCAACATTAGGCTAAGGACTACTGGGCCTGGTACCACCTGTGGTAGCTTCCGGTGCTTTAGGGACAGAGGGAATTTTAGAAGGTGCAAGGCTAAAGTGTCAACCCTTGCAGAAATCAACAGTAACTGAGGCACACCCATGTGAAATGCACCAGGCCTGGCATTGTCCACCCAGCATAGATCACACCCTAAGTTAATCAGAACTGCTGTCCTGGGAGACCATCCACTTAGAGAAAACAAGATGAATGGGGCTTCATTTCAAAAATCAGGTGTGGCTAATGGCGATATCAGCTGGCACACAGAAGGTGGGTCAAGGACACATGGGTTTGGTGGGGCTGTAAGTGAACGCACCACACAGAGGTGACTCTGGCCAGGGACAACTGGGGTGGGAACCCTGTCTCGACAGTTTTCTCCTGGCCACAGCCTTGGCTGCTGGGTGGGAAAGTGAGCCTGGTCTCACCAGACTCTGGCCTTTTCTTTGTTTTAAAAATACCAAGATACTACAGGATCTAATTGGAACATGTTTGCAACCTATAAACTAGATGTCAGTGAACAATCTTTATGGGGTGGGTTTTTTTGTTGTTGTTGGTCTTTTTTATTATTTTTAATAAGAAATAACAATATGATAGTTTCAAAACACATCAGTACAATCTTTATGTTTACTAAAAGTGGCACAAGAATACATAGGGGAGTCTGCAGCCAAAGGAGCCAAGCTAGACACTGGGAAAAGCTTTCCTGTGGAAAGAGATGTGACCTGGGCCTGTACCAACGGAGGCTGCACAGCCAGCTAAGATTGAGTAGTTGTCTGTAGCAACTGGATGAGGTTTCCTACTCTTTGGCAGCAAGAGTACATTTTTTCTAGGGGCTCTCAAATAATTCAGAAATCCTCCTGAACACCTAAAAGGCTTAGCCAGGATGTCAACTTCAAGGTGTAAAATACAAAAACAATGGACATGAATTTGATGGCAATTCCGGCCCAGGCTGTTCTGGAAGAAAAGGAGGAGCAAATCAAGCAGTTATAAGCTGCACCAGAGGGCTGTACGCCTGTAATCGCATCACATGAGAGGCTGAGGCAGAAGGGTTATAAGTTTGAGGCCCACCTGGGAAACATTATCTGGAAAAGAAAAAAAAATTAAGAAAGGAGAAAAAAAGAAAAGTAAAAACTACCCTGTGTTAACCTTACACATAATCACAGTTATTTTTTATTTTTATTTTTATTTTTATTTTTTTGAGACAGGGTCTCGCTGTGCAGTTCAGGCTGGCCTTGAGCTCACTTTTGTAGCCCAGGCTGGTCTCGAACTCACACCAATCCTCCTGCCTCAGCCTCCCGAGTGCTGGGATTACAGGCGTGAGCCATTATGCCCGGCTCATAATCAGTTATTAATGAGCCAAGAACAAATATGGAGTTCAAGTTAGCCTCTATAAATGAGAAAGGGTCAACATTAACATATTTCTAAAGGGAATTCAGTTTTTTTAGCTGTTGTCTGAAAATTTGAGGACACAGTGGCTGTTATTAACCATCTAGTCTGTGACTCAGAGCTCCAGGGAAACATTTCCTTCCATTAGCAATGTTAACTCTCGGAAAATTACTGAATGTGAAAACGATGACATTAAACAAGAATTTCTCAAGCATTCACTTCTTTTCAGCTGGAACAGTCTCTGAGACACAGGAACAACACACATGCAAGCTATAGCTTTCAGCTCTGGATCTCCATCAAGCATCACTACTATTCAAATCTGTGTCAGAATTTAGTTTAACAGTAGAGAATATTACAGCTAAAAACACGAAACAAAGCCAGGGCCGCACCCTGTGTCTGATTCCCGGAGATTAAAACCCACCCTGTAAGTCCACACTAATGATCCCACCAATAAACCTACTTCCCCTACAGGCACTTGCGCTGCTGGGCCCCACTGTCCTGCAGTGCGCTGAGGATCACTAAGGCTCTTTCTTTTTGATATGCACTTTGTATCTAAAAATTAGAAATGGCTAAAAAAGAGTGAAAACATACTAAACATAGGGCGGTTGGAGAGAGATGATGTTAAGAAGAGAAAGAAAAAGCTTCAACTTCTTATCTTTTATTCTCTTTTATATGCAAATGTACACCTGCTAAAATACTTCTAAATCTACAAATAAAAAGAAAAAGAAAATATCTGATGAACAAGTGCTTTTAACAACCCATTACAAGAGCCAGATAAATGCGGGCTTGCTAGCCTCTAAAGGGTGTCTGAGGCAGAGGATCTGCCCATTGCTTTTGTAGAAATCCTTCATGAAAAAGAAGACTTGGGCTGGAGAGGGAGGGACAAAGGGAGATAAACAATACCATCACTGGAGCTGGGAAAATGACCTTGAACCCACGAAGAAAGAGGGTGTGTGATCCTGTGTGAAGTGGGTAGAAATTTTAAAATTTAATTTGAGAAATACTTTCTGTTCACTGAGTTTCCTAGTGATGTTGCTTTTCATATATCTGTGTCCATGTTAAAAATATATATTATAAATGTTCCACTAGATGTGTTGATGTGGCATATCCAGTTAGTTGTTTTTACAAAAAGAAATAAAAACCTAAGATATATTTCTTAAATTAATTCCAAAGACAAATATTATCACTAGAAAACATTTGTCTCAGTAATGTGCATAAATGAAACAAGGGACTTGGGCATGTAGATCCTGTGTCCGCAGCGATCCTGGAGTCGACTGCTGTGCATAGCAAAGAACAACTGCACCTCTGACCAACACATGCTCTGTGTAATAACAGGTGATGCATTTTCAGTTCTCAGTCTAATGGGACCCTTTACTGCTTCATAATCCTGATTAGAAGCTACCATTTTACAGTAAATAGTTTCCAGACTCCTCCAAGCTGGGGATTGAACCTAGGGTCTGTACACATTAAGTATATATTCTATTATGGAGCTCACTCTTCAGCTTTAAATCATTTTTCCTCTTTTTGGAGATAGAGTGGTCATTGTACAGCTTAGGCTGTTCTTGAATGTGAGGCTCAAAGCTTCCTCTTGCCTCAGTCTCCTAAGTAGTGAGGATAATAAGCATGTGCCACTGCCCCTGGGTACATTTCTGGCATCTTATTAAAGCACCTTAGAAAAAGAATGACTCTAATTCTATCATAAAAGCTAAGCTCCTCCTCCCTTAATTTGTTCCTGCTGCTCTGTGGCTCTTATTCTGGACATTTGCCTGGATGTTTTATTTTTATTTTATTTTTTTAAATTTTATGTATTTATTTTTTTCTTGTTTCAGAATCTTTGTTTATTCAATCATTTTTATGGCCAGCTCAGCCCGCCCCGAGGGCAGGGCCGGCACAGCATGTGGTGCCGGGGATTGAACCGCGGTCCCTGAGGCCACCCAAGCTTTTCCAAGCAGGCGCTTTAGACCACTGAGCCATCCCGCCAGGCCCCCATGCCTGGATGTTTTATAGAACACCTATACCTGGATCTCCACCCAGGGTGTTGATGTAACCATCCAAGGACTGGCAGGGTCACCGGAACTCTACCTGTAACTCTACTGTGCAGCTACTGTGGAGGCTAGAGACTTCTGGCACCAAGAGTTCAGACTCCAGGGGTTCAGATGGTTGTAGAACTGTAATCAGTAGCTCTCCAAAAGGTACCCTTAACTTTCTAACCCCCACAGTAAAAAACACTCAATCCAGTTCCCCATGCACAGTGTAGCAGGGAATATGGGCTATTGCTAGTAGCGGGTCACAAGCACCCTGGCCCCCTGCCCTGGAAACCAGGCCACATGCACTGTGATGGACAGTCCCATAGCACACACTGACTGCCTGGTTTTATACAACAGTAGGGTTTCCTGGGCCTCCACCAAGTCATCAGTAAGCACTCTGGGGACAAGACAGGAGAAGCATCTTGGCAGGGTTTTGGTACTGGAGGTGATATACTGCTCTGTGTCAGTGGTCATTGTGGTCTTCTCTCCCAGCATAAATCCAGTCACCAATGATGACTTTTTTCCAACCTGGTGGAAAAATCAGGCAACAGTCTTAGGAAGAAATGCCCACAATTCAGAGCAGCACCCTCACACACTCTGCATGACTTGCAGTGCTACAGCTTCCAGACTGTGTGAGGAAGGAAGACCCAGTGTGCAAGCACTTGCCACACAATTTGACCAGGAGAACTGGTGTTAGGGAATGAAAGCTGAATTGGCATTCTTAGAGGCTTAATCCTCTTGAGATAAAAGCCAAAGGTCCTTTTCGTGTGGGGCTAAGGAGACGAGCTTTTGTCAGGATGGGCACATGGGGTGGGGAGAGTGTTGGTGAGGCAACAGACATGGGATTCTGGCCTAAATCAGTGACCATTAGGTAAACTCTTCAATATCCCAATTTTTATTCATTAGTTTGACAAAATAAATGTTCACTGTGTGCCAGACTCTGTGTTGGGTGTTCGATTTGATGACATTTAACATCAGCTCGGTCACTAAAATGCAGTGCTGAAATGTAAATTCAGTGGGAATACAAATAAAACTGCTGGTGTAGAGACCTGCAGGATGGGCATGTGAGCTCCCCTGAAAGGCAAGGCCAGGGCAGCTTCCCAAGTGGGGGTTCTGCAAGCGCAGCACTTCTGGCAGTAGGGCAAGTGAACACACTGCGTCTATGACCAGTGTAAGCCAGAAATACTGATGCTTTGTTCCTCCTCATTCTCCAGAGCATCCCTGCAGAGCTTATCTTCTGTTATGACACACACTTGTGCTTGGCTGAGACAACCCTCTTGCTGCAGATGTCCTTCTGGTGTGAGGAAAAAGGCAGCTGCAAGTTTTAATCTAAAATCTGGAGCTCAATTCCAAGTCAACACACTGGCCACAGCCTAAGAGGACAAGGCTTCTCAGAGGATCTGTTTCACCACTGCAGGGATGAAGTAACTGATGTTTAGCTACAGGACTAGTGTGAAGATCAGAAATGCTGGGGTTTCCTGAGGGTAACAACCAGGCCTCTTCTGACCCTGGTATCCCAGGATGCAGCCCAAGAAAAGGGGGGATATCAGATGAATGATATGTCAGTTATCATACATGAGACTGCAGACTCAGATTCATAGACATCAGCGTTGACCTAGATTTCTAGCTGGACACTTTAGTGAGAACAGCCAGACAAAGGGGGTAGATGATGGTAATGAAGCCATCCCTGAGGTACAGGTGCAGGTGCAGGAACACATGCTGGCTGTGGATGTGTGACAGGAGCCAGTTCTTTGTGAATCCTAGCCCAGTGAACTTACAGATGCATTAGAAGCAGGTGCTTTAAGAATGAGCCCCTTGGGCTGGGAGATAGCTCAGGGGGTTAGAAGTTGCCCAGCAAGAGCTACATCCTGAGTTCAATCTCTGGTACTTCAAATAATAATAATAATGATAATAATAATAATAATAGTAATAATAATAATAATAATAATAATAATAATAATAGCAAGTCCCTTTCCCAAGGAGACTTGAGTTCTGGGGTGATAAGCACATAAGGAGAAATACAGATACAAGATGCTGGCGCATGTGGTTGCTTCAGCACAAAATGAGATCTGTCTTAGCAACAAAAGGAACATCAGAGGACCCAGAAACAAGAACACTCCCCAGTCCTTTCAAGAGGGGTTCCCACACCCACCAGAGATGTTCACACGCAACACTGTGTCTGGTTCAAGCAACATGGAGGGCACAGCTCTTTTGTTTCTAACCACATGCTGCAATTATGCTTGGTAGATGCATCATCAAGTGTGTACCTGCATCTCAGATATGCTCTATGCTGCAGGGGGTCAACAAGATCAGCCAGGGCTTGGCACAAAATTTGTATTCATTCAAGTATTTCTTGGGTGGAGTGCCACACAGCACATCTTCTGGGTAATTCTGGGAAATGCCACACTATCCAGCAGCACTGAAGAGGCAGCACCTGAGGGAAGCCTGTTACTGGGTGACCAGGTGGCCCTCAACATCCCCAGCTGGGAGCACACACAGGTCGCTGAGGGTGTAAGGCCTCCTAGTCAGAGTTGGGCAGCCTTGCCCAAAGGGATCCCAGGAGCCACAGCATTAGCTTCCTAGGACTCTTCTAGTGTTCTCTCATAGGGAACATTTCCTGAAACTTCAAGTTTCCTTTTTGGTAGGTATGCAACCTTTTGGACTCAAACCATCAACTGTGTGCTCACATGGAAATTGCTGACAGGAACTAAGTGGCACCATGGGAAGTACATGCACCTGGGCTGGCCCTGGTCTGATGTGGCTCCCACTTTCAGGGGCGGCACTGCCCTGGGTGTCTGGACTCCTTCCAGCTATGTTCCAGCCCCTGCTTCTCCAAGTTGCTTCATGAGGTTCCTTTCACATAGACGTGCCTGGTATGGAGAAGGCTCAGTATCAGCACCAAAGAACAAATCTCTGACCTGCACAGGAGTAGTGTTACATATCACAGATGGTGTGCACCAAGCACCTTGTATCTGCTCAGCACTTTCACACAATCCCATCAGGTAGAATACTTACTTTTCCTGTATAGAAGCCCGTGGGCTGAAAAAAAAGAACAGGAGGGGAAAGATAGTGCTGGCAGATGTCAAGCCCAGGCTTGACTGCTACATTTCCTAACCCCCCCGGGAACAGTCTCTGCAATATTCTTTTTCTTTGGAATATTCTAGAAGTTATATAGCCATGCAAGTACAACCAGCATGCAGCTACAAACAGGAAATGCCAAGAGAACTATTAGGAGTGAACAAATTCCATCTTAAAATGACCTATATAATTGTCCTACCTACCAAATCTCATCTCCAAATAGCCAGGCCAGACACAAAAATTTAATAAGGGGATGATGGTCAAGAACTGAGAGAATGAAGCAGCTGACAAAGCAACAGTACTATAGCACACTGAGCAGAAGTGCAGGGACCCTCAAACATGAGCCTGCGGAGAGTCTGAGGAGGGGCACAGAAGGACAAACCTGGTTCACCCAGTTTCTTAGTTTGCCATATATAATAGCACAAAGTTAAACTGTTAATTACTGATGGGTTTATGATAGGCTGCTGTAATTATGGGTGCTTTTGAAATCTTAATATCAGTACTTGGGAGGCTGAGGCGGGAGGATTACTGTGAGTTCAAGGCCAGCCTGGGCTATGAAGTGAGTTCAAGGCCTGCCCAAACTGCACAGTGAAACTGTCTCAAACAGAAACAGATACACACACACACACACACACACACACACACAATTAGTGGTAAGTAGCCCTGATAACTATTCCTGGGAACATCATACATCTTTGACAAGGAAGTAAATGACATTTGCATTAATTTTGGAGGGTGTTACCTATTTGCAGCAAGAGACCAGAGAAGGAAGTGTGGGCACTGGGTCATTTCCGGGTTTCAGTAAGAATTTATAATTTTAACTGGAATCAATGCAGAGGCCATTTGATACTTCTGCATTCAAAGGCAAATGCAAGCAGCAGGCATGTGAGTGACTTCATACTTATCTGCAGTTGGATATTATCTACATTTCTCCTACTGATCAACAGGATCAAAATAATAAAGAGAGCACCTGACAGAGTCTTCTCAAAATGAATAAAAAGCACAATAAACATTGTTGCAGGGAAATGTTTAAAAGAACAGAAAATCTCTGAATTTTGGAATAAGATACAAAATACACTATCACTGCCCCATCATAAACCAGCCCCCACCTCTTCTTGTCTTTTTGAGATAGGGTCTCACTATACAGTTTAGGCTGGCTGCAAGCTCACCTTTGTAGCCCAGGCTGATCTTGAACTCACGCATATTCTGCTGCCTCAGCCTCCCAAGTGCTAGGATTACAGGTGTGAGCCACCACCCCCAGCATAAACTCTTTTTTTCAAATCCAGAGTTCATGAGTTAAACATGCGTTGATAGAATTAATCATGAATGCCATGTACTGCACAAAGTGAGCCGCCCCTTTCAGCTCAGGAGCAAGAACAACACAGCACATTTGCGCATGCATGCCTTGGCTCCTCATGCAAGGGTGGAGTCGCTTATATAAATATTTAAAGTCAGACCTTTGCATTTATAATGCAGCCACGCACCACTTTACAAAACTAGGTGTTAGTAAATTTAAATGTACAACAAATAGGGCTCTGTGCAGAATACTAATTGCTGCTGTTTATAGTCTAAACCTAAAAATCATAATGGTATTATTCAAATTCTATCTAAATACACCCAGCACATGTTCAGAAATCCTAATAGGTCTTGCTAAAGGCTGACTGGTGAAATTTTTAAATTACCAGACCAGCTTTATAAGAGAGATACAGACAAGCTTCCTGTCCGGCACTTTTTCCTGCTCTTGTTTTTATGATGCACTTTCAACCACTATAGCAAAGAAAGGAGTAAAGTCAGAAGCATCTCTGGCCTGCAGGTTAATGACTTGGTGTCCTGGATCAGGCAAGGGGTGCTCAACAGCTGTGTGGAGGAGGCTGCAGGTATGGACACATAAGGGCTCCAGCAGGGGCTCTCTGGATGGGGTCGTCTGCCACCTTGTTTGTGGGATGCAGGCTCGGCTGCTGTGTTCTACCTGCTCCTGCTCCAGCATGCAGCATTAAGGTATGCTTGCTGTCTGAGGGCCACAGCTTCTCACCTGGAAGGTCCCAATTATACAAAACCAAACCTGGGCTGGCAGCTGTCAGGGTGGCTGCCCCCTTACCTGTGACTGGCACTTTTGCGCTCACGCTTTCTTGTTCGCTCTCATCTTCTTCTAAAAATCAAACACATTATAAAATAAACATATTTTAAAGCTATGGAACAGATATTTGTAATTGAAAATTTGGATGGGAGGAGTGAGCCTCAAATGCTGGATGCATAAACCAGCTAACTTAATAGTTTCTGTGAGCAACTCGCTGCTGTCTGGAAGTTGTTACAGAACAGTGACCGTCCTGTGAGTAATGTGCACAAGACTGGCATGTGTGGCAGTAAGGCTAAAATGCCTATAGTTTCTAGGTACTAAAACTAGATATTGAATTTTGGGGTATAAATTCATTATCTAGACTTTGATAAAGTTCTATTAAAATAAAAAAGCATACATAAAATTATGGGTAAATTCTATTAAATAATGTCAAAAACCTCACAGTACATTATGGAGTCATTTGAACAGAACTATCTCCAAGTTGTGGGATCTAAATGATCTCCTGCTAAGGATTAGGCTTAACTTTCACACCTTAAAGACCTATTTCATTAGAAACTGAACAGAGTACAGAACTACTATTAGCCTTCTCATTCCTGTCAGACTAAAAAGAACGCACTATGTATTTACTGGAAGCTGGTATAAACAGCTAACACGTTGTGTGCATCAAAACCAGTGATGTCCTGCAGCAGTATTATCTAGGGTACACCCTGAGGCAGGACATCACACTGACTCTGGAAGCCTCTGTGCGGTGGACAGACTCTGTAAGAGTAGTTACCTTGGTCTCTTATGCGAAGGCTGCTGAGCCGGAAGGCAGGTTTTGTGTCCTTTATCCTTGTACCCTTCTGTGGAATAGACGGCACGCTGCACGATGATTCATCACTGTGAATGGTGGAGCTGGCCTCACATGCTGCTGTGAGACCTTTGCTCAGTGCTGCTGCTACCTACAGTGTTTCAAAGGAAGTATGAAGAAAACAAAACACACAAGAGCATTTCACTTAGTCTCAAAGATCTAGACTTCAAATACTGTTGTTGGTTAAGCTTTACTTAAAATTTAGTATGCTAAGCCCAAACCCCACCGCTGGGAGCTGAGCCTTCGCACCCGCCGCGGGTAAGCCCCTGCGCCCCTCTGCCCCGCCTCTGCGTTCCCACGACTAACTTCCTATCCCAGCCCAGCCCAAACCCCACCGCTGGGAGCTGAGCCCGCGTGCGCGCCGGCTGGGTCAGGATCCTTGGCCTGCCTTCC
>PVJA010052495.1:0-12375 GCA_004027025.1 Myocastor coypus
AAAAAAAAAAAAAAAAAAAAAAAAGCTTCCAAATCTTGAAGTAATTTGATAAAGGAGACTGACCAGAAACATACAGCATAATGTTTCATACATAATGAAGAATGCTGAGGAAAGACTATCTATTATTATGGACACAACTCAATGCTGTGATAAAAGAGCCACAAAAAAGCAATTAAAGAAAAAAATATACACACATGAATGAACTGGAAAGGAAAGACACAAAACCATTATTGCTGATGATAGAATTTTTCTGTACATCATTATTAATGAACAGAACAAATTAATTAGTTTAAGGAAAGCATTTTTATAAATCACCAAAAATCAAACAGAAAATATTAAACATAACCCTATCAAACTTAAACTTTTCCTTAGTAAGCATGGCACTGATGAATTTCATGTTGGTTGAAAATGAGCACTTACCCTTGTAAAGCTTTATGAATCTGTTGGCATTTTTTCTTTAATACTGCAAAAATATCTGAATGGAAAAGAATATATTTGATGATACATTTGGAACATTTGCTATTACTAATCTAAGAATATTTGTAGTGGCCCAGGTCAAATTTAGCTTATCAATTTAACATGCAGGGGCTTGTGGGTTAGCACAGTTGTTTAAGGTCCTTCTTGGGTAAACCCAGACAGTCACAGGGGACTGTGGTTCGATTCCCAGCTCCACCTGCTATTCTAGACCTGCTCTTGAGGCAGCCTAACCCAGCCAAAAAAAGAAAAAAACAAAACAAAACAAAAAACCTTCTCGATTTATCGTGCACCAAATCTTACTACAAATTAACAGAGACTCACACTCCTCTGGGGGTCCATTCTTCATCTTTAACAATGAACTTACCTCTTCTCACCTTGCCACCCCATTTTCAGCAAACTCTGGAATGGTGGTTTCCAAGAAAAATAATGGCTCTCATTCATGCCAAGATTCTATAGATAACTGAGTTTAAGAGCAAAAGGAAAGAATTCTACTGCGTAAGGTTTTTTTTTTTTTGTATTTTAGGAATGGGTCTACAGGGTGTTCAGGGTCTCACTATTAAATTGGACTTATAGTGACCCACCTGTTCACAGCCTCCCAAGAGCTAGGATCACAGGTGCTTACTACCATGGCCAGTCTCAAATGCCATCTCAGTGCGCTTCTGGGGTGGGGCTGGCATGGCAAGCCCAGGGATTGAACCCCATCCACTGTACCTGCTAGCAGGTGCTTTAATCCACTGAGCTATTTGGCCAGGCCCTATTAGTTTTTTATTTCAAATCAACTTGGCAAAATCTATTGTATAAAGTAATATTCTGGATACTTTCTATTTATTCAAGGGAAATAAAAGCAAAAGTATTTGATCTGAGACAGAGGGACCAGGCTACCTCTTGGTGAGAACCTGAGTCTGTCTTTGCGCTACATAGGGACAAGGACTCACTCAGGTCTTCTGATTCTCACAATCAGTGCTAGGGATTCAGTAATGCTAGGTAAGATTGGTGTCTGCCCCGTCAGGTGAAGCTTATAAGCCAGTAATATTACAGTTAAATACCACATTTTAAATTCTCAGTTCTCAGTTGGCTTTCTTTGTGCCAACTAAGCGGCTTAGCCTAGTTTCAGCTGAGCCAAAGGCAAAGGAGAAAACTAAAAATATTTACAAAATTATAGAAACCAAAAGCATCCTACTTCAGGTAATTACTCAGAAAACCAAACGGAAGCTGGTCATTTACCAATAGGAAAGTGTGTAGGGTCAGCACCCCTACCCTCCCTTTCAAGGTATCACTGCTTGCTGGAATAGCCAACTCTGAGCACAGCACAAAAGCTCTAGCTCACAGCAGGCAAGGCACTTTCTTTACTGCTACTCTTCCCATCAATCCATGCATAGGTGAGTGGTCCTTACCCAAAATGCTGGGGACCAGAAACATTTCAGACTTTAAGAGTTTTTGATTGTGTAAAACTTGATAGACATCACAGGTTGAACTTCCCTAGCTCAAAAATTAAGCCCTGAAATGTGCCTATGCTCAAAAAAGTTTTAGATTTTGGAGCATTTTGGATTTTGGCTTTTGGGTTAGGGAAGATGAACTTGTAATTCAGAGCCAGAGCTTTGTCTGGTAAATAATTTGTTCTGGCTAATGCCTCCAAAAAGCAAGTGAGGAACATGGTCAACATGATCTGATTTTAATTGTTATACCTGGATTCTCTTCCATGATGTTGAGGGCCTCAATAGCAGCAGCAGCTAATAGGGGAGGTAAAGATGCTGAAAAGCAGTACCCCTGGCCAGAGAGTCGCTGAGAAAAGAACAAGTAAACAATATCAATTCCTTCTAGATGAACCGTTGAGGTTGAATCTCTACAGCACCTACTGAAATGTGCACACATGGTGAGGGATAAGATCTACACAGGTAACAAAAGAAGACTTGTACAGGAGATGATTTCTAAAGATAGACTTTTGAGTGAATTCTTTATTTTTATTAGTATGTATCTACTAATATTTACAATGCTTGTAGCAAGTTGGTACATGTATGTAACACACCTTAATGTCATGTTTTTCATCTTCTTTCCCTTATTTTGGCAGGACCGGGGTTCAAACTCACAACCTTGTACTTGCCAGGCAGGCATTTGTGCTACGGAGCTAACTCCTGGCCCAATCATCCTTTTTTTTGGTACAACATTCTTACTTCTTTTTCATCCTCTTTCTTCCCTGCTTTTCTTTCTTCCTTTTTTCTTTCTTTTCCTTCCCTTCATCTCAAGTCCCTTCCTCTTTGAGAAAGTTCTCCCAACCTCATATTATCTATCTTTTACTTTGCTCTTTATTTTACTTACAATTTCTCACACATGAAAAGCTAGAGAAAATTTAAGCTTGCATATCTGATGATCTCAAGGTGCATCTATTTTTCTACAATTGACTCAAGATTTCTTTATGGTAGAGCACGGCACTGTGTAAAAATATCACGTTTTCTTTATCTACTCATCTGCTTATGGACATACGGACCACTTTCAAGGTTTATGAATTGCACTGCTATAAAATGGGTACACAACAATATGATGGCTTTAAATCTTTTGGAAAGTATCTAAAGGGGAACAACTGGGTTGAATGGAATTTCTAGCTTCAGTTTTTTGAAGCATTTCCATAGTTGCTATACTAATTTACATTTCCACCAGCAGCAGAGAGTGTGTTTATCCCCTGTGGCCTCTTGAGCATTGGTAACAGCCATTTTTCTGGAATCTCAGTATTGTGCATTTTCTAAAGAGTGAATGGTTTAAAATCTATTTCTACATAAAAACTGTGTGATGAACTGATAATAAAATTTTATTTTGAAGTGAAATTCTAAGATGCCCAAGGGACAGATCAGTTTCAGATTCTGCTTGTTTTTGACAAAGGCCTACCTGATGGTCAATTACAAAAGACCTGCCACAACAGAAACCACCTATCGAAGCAAGAGAATTCTCCATGTTGGCACTGATAAGATCAATGTCATCAATCTGCCAGAAAAGTAGGAAACAGCAATAATTATTCCTTGAGTTAAGAAAACAAAAAGCAATACGAAGCATAAAAAGACAATGTCAACAAATAATATCATTGTAATTCAAAGAGAGATGGAATCTGAAGTTGCTTGAAAGAAAAAACTAGGCAGGGATACATAATAAAATTATTTCCTTGATAAAACAGTGGGCGAGCTGTCCTATCCCATAAGAATATACTTGAGATAAATAACATACTTCAGGATTTTGAGCTCCTACATCCCTCCGCCTCAGAATTCATTTGGTCCTCATCTTACTCTAGCTCCCAGCACCATTATGGGGACACAGCAGGCATTCAGCAAGAACTTTCTCAGGACTGTGGCAATAGCTCACTGGGTCTCCTCTGCTATATTTCTAAGTGTTCCATAGATAAATAGTTTTCAAATATCCCTGCCTGATGAACTTTTACATCTGTTTGAAGTGGTATCTAAGTAAGGTCTCTACATGCTTATGGACAACTGACAACATTTAGAAAACTAGAAAGGTTTGTTTTTCCTTTTCAAAGAATTTTCATGCCTTAATAGAGTTTCACTGTTCTGCTAATTTTGCTTGCAATAATTTATCTGCTGAATGTCAATGTGTCCTAGATGATAGTGCTTCCAATTAAATCATATGGCATTTATTCTGCCCTACATTTATCTCTAGGGCAGTATGGGTACTGGGATATAGATAATCAAAGGGTATTTTATATTTTGTAATTCACTTTGTAACACAAGGATTTAACTGCATATATTTTGGTGAAAAAGCACCCTGAAACCACAATAATTTACCCCTCATTGTGTTTCAGAGACCGAAATTCATTAGGTACCTGGTCTATGTCCTCCATCAAAAGGACAAAAGGTACACTCCAATTACCTGAGGCCTTCAGGAGCTTTGCTGAATACAAAGGTGTGTGTGCACATGTTTATGTACACCCATATAGATACACTATACATGGCCCAATTGTTATCTCTTACATCACAATTACATGAAATATAGATGTTTAAATATAGGAACCCTGGGCCCAGCAGGATGGCTCAGTGGTCTAAAGCACCTGCTTAGGAAAGCTTGGGTAGCTGCAGGGACTGTGGTTCGATCCCTGGCACCACATGCTGCGCCAGCCCTGCCCTGAGGGCAGGCTGAGCTGGCCTTTAACAAACAAAAGTTTTGAAACAAGAAAAAAAGAAAAAAGAAAAGAAACTAAAAAAAAAAAAAAAAAAAAAAAAAAAAAAAAAAAAAAAAAAAAAAAAAAAAAATATATATATATATATATATATATATATATATATCCCTCTTACTATTATCAATACTTTGCAATACACTACTACAGAAATTCTAAATGATTTTAATAAATATTAGGCAAAATTGAACTGGTTTTAGAAAAACAAAAAATGAAAAGTCAAAATTAAACACTCAAGATAAACAGAACATAAATTCCAGGGCAAAGACGATCTCCTTATTAGGTTAGTCACATCTGTCTAGGATTCAGTACAGTGACAGAAACCAAAGTCATGACCCTCCAAAGGGAGATGTCTTGAGCCTAGGACAGTTCATTCAGCAGAACAGAACCACATGCCTACTACGGGGCAGAGACTTCTCCAACACAAAGAACTTACACTGATTCCATAGTGTTCAGTGACTCCTCGGCCATGTTCCCCAAGAACTCCAAAAGAAAGGCTTTCCTCCAGAAATATTCTTGCCTTGTATTTGTATTTTAACTTAACCTATGTATAAATAAACACAACTTTAAGGCCCTGAAGATCAGCATTATATATATTTCAAAGAAAAACTTAAACCTGAAAAGGCATATATAGTTGACTCTAACTTCTGTGTTTCTAGATCACTTACCAGCTAAAATTTGTAACCTAAAGCCAGCCAAGCCAGCCACCATCTGTCTCCACACAGTGCGAGAAGACACGTGCACATGTGGCCATGGTGAGGTTGGAGGCGAGTTACCTGACATACACAATGCCAGGGTTATTGCCATGTTCTTGAGCTTGGTGCTTTTTGCTTGGTGACTCTGCTGCTTAAGACGGCCCAGGTGAGGTGTTGTGTAGACTTCTTAGTGGAAAAAGGATCTGCCATGCCTCATGAGCAAATGTTGAAGAAGCTCCATTTGGGGAAAAGCTCAGTGTGAATTAATCAGCAGTATGTACTGAATAAGAGATCTTTACACAGTAATACTCACAAAATAAGTTATGTACTGATTGGTTGACAGAAACATGATCAGAGGCTCACAGAAAATGAAACCTGAAATTGCCCCAGCAGCACTGCCTACATCAGTGTGAAAGCAACTTTACAAAGAACACCAAGTATGAGAATCAAGCATACGTCAGGTTTCTAACCTAATCTAGCTTAAATTGATATCAAAGAAAGAACAAAGCAACTTTTATTTTTTATACTAAAGAACAACAGTATAAAATTTCAAAACAAGATTGTAAAAGACACACATTAGTACATTGTATATTATGTTTAAAGTACTTGTTCATATCATAAGATATAGGCATGAAAAAATGATCACACACTATAGGCAGAAACCTTTGTTTTTAAAGAATTAACCGCAGTTCACAGTATAACCATCTTAATGATCATGTGTGTGTATATTTTTTCTCCTTTCCATTCCAGTTTTTCTTCTGAGGAATGTCTTCCCATTTCACAACATCTAGTGTACATTTTGGATCTTATTTATTCATTCAGTGTCTTACACTAGGAAGACAATATAATAGGTTTACATATGAAAGACTGATAAATTTCACTTATGGATATGGTTTTAGTTGTTTCCATTAACCCATAAAAGCCTTGAGTTTATTGCTTTTTATAATTTAGTACTCTACTGAATAAAAATACCACACATATTTTTATTCATTTCTCAGTTAATGAGTATCTGTGGTGCTATAAACATGAGTTTGTACATATGTTTCAGGTGCAACACTTTGATTCTTTGGGGAAGATGCCCACAATGAGAATAGGTATGTCAAATGGGACCCCTAGTCCTAGTTTTTTGGTGGAATCTCCACAATGGCTCACATAACAGTTATACCAGTTTACATTCCCACCAATAGTGGAGAAAGGTTCCTTTTTTTCCATAATCCCATCAGCATTTGTTATTGGTTGATTTATTGATGATAGCCATTCTTCCTGGGGTGAGGCAGAATTTCAGTATTCTCGAATGACCAATGGTGAATATTTTTGCAGGTATTTATTAATTAAGGTAAAGCAATCATCAGGCAATGCATTTTGATGAAAATGGTCTGATAACATTTGAACTCTCAGGTCTTCTTCTGACTCATGCATTCTTTCTGGATACAAGAGTTGTTCCTTTTATAATTATAGGTTGAATTATTAAGATCTTTATTGCATTAAAACTATGGAAATAATATACAAAATATGTAAGATGGTTTGATGTTCCATATCATAAGTTTCTTTTTTTTTATGGCCAGCTCAGCTTGCCCTGGGGGTGGGGCTGGCATGGCACGTGGTCCTGGGGATTGAAATGAGGTCCCTGTGGTTGCCTAAGCTTGCCTGAACAGGTACTTTAGACCACTGAACGATCCTGCTGGCTCATAAGTTTCTTATAAGTGTTCTTATACGGTTTCACTCTATTTCAGACTGGGGCTTGAACTCATTAGGTAACCAAGGCTGGCCTCAAACTTAGCAATCATCCTGCCTCAGCCTCCCAAGTGTTGAGATCATGGGAAAATACCATCACACCCAGATTAATAATCTATTTTTTACCATCAACTTTTTACTAGCTATTCTTGGTGTTCAAAAATCAATGAGCAGAGATGCTCAGTGGGCTTTCGTTGGACTTTCAATACTGAGTGAACTAATTTTTGGAGAATTAACATCTTCTCAACATGACTCTTTTCTGTTCCTTGGTGAAATATTTCCCTTGTATCTAAAAATCATGTTTCAGAAAACATTTAGTAATAATACTGGCATAGAAATATATCAGTGAAACAAGACTGGAATCAAATGTTAACGTGTATGATGTAAACTTTAAACGATGGTTACATAAGTCTTGGTTACTTTTTTCTCATTGCTAAGACAAAACATCTGACACATAAAATTACAGAAGGAAAGGTTTGTTTAGTTCACAGTTTATGGAGGTTTTAGTCAATACTCTGCTGACTCCAAGGCAGAGTGGTACATGGTAGAGGGCAGCCGTTCATGATGGGAGAAAACAACAAAAGCAGCAAGAGCAAAAAGGGAAGGGACAGCAGCAGAGAGCAAGCCTCCTCTTCTTCCTTATACAGGCTACCCAGGGCAGGTAGAGGGTGGGTGCGGCCCTCACACCTATAATCCCAGAACTGGATCATGAGTCAACCAAAAATTCTAGAAGCCTGTCCTATGACTACAGGAGGCTTTTGAGGGATACACTTAGATACAACCCATAGCAACATATATTTAGTTACCATATTATGTTTCATATTTGTCTGATCACAATGTTTTATGACTATAGACGTATAACATAGAGTTTCATGATGTTTTGGTCCTCCACATATTACATATTTTCCTACTAGTTTTCTCATTACCAAAAATAGGAAGAAAAAAAAGTCTTATAATAATATTTCAGATATATTTGGACTTCTTTAGGAACAGGAATACTTTTGTGTGTATGTGTGCTAGGCTTTGGACCCACTGCCCTGTGAAGCTAGGCAAACAGTCCATCACTGCGTTACATCCTTGGCACAAATAATGACAACTGTTAAAAATATATGAAGGCCTTATTTTGAAACTTATACAATTAACAGACTACTAGATTCAAATTTCAATGGCCTAATGTAATGGGCGGGTCAACAGAGGAAATCAGTTTCCACATCATCAGAATGAAGGGAAAAAACATGACTCACCTCTCTAGATACAGAAAAAGAATTTGACAACCTCTCACACCCAAATTATAACCTGAAAGGAACTTAACCTGACAGGATATTTAAGAAAAACTCACAGCTAATATACCCAATGGGGAAAGGCTAAGAGCCTCATCATTTAGTGATAGCAAAGCTATCAGAAATCATACAAGCAAAGCTTCTGAGAGTCAGGAAACAGAGTGGGACCTTGGTACATTACTGATGGGAATGTGGAACAGTGCAGGTGGCAAGAAAAGCAGAATGGTGATCCTTGGTTACAGCTACACTATTAGATAATATACACAAAACAAGCATGTTCATAGCAGTATTCACAATAGCCAAAAGACAAACACAATCAAATCCCCACATGCAGACAAATATACACAATGTGGTAAACCCACACATTGGAACATTACTCAGCATTAAAAAGGAATGAAGTCCTTATACACAGTACTACGTAGACAAAATGTGCCAGTGAATGAAGCCAGATACAAAAAGTTGCAAGCTGTATGAGGCCATACATAGGAAATACCCAGATTAAGTACATCTAAAGAAACAGAAAGCAGACTGGTGGTTTCCAGGAACTAGAGAAATGTGGAAAGTAACTGCTTAATAGGACAGAGTTTCAGAACTAGGCAAAGTCCACAGCCATATAACATGGTGAACACACTCAGTGTCACTGATCTGCCCATTTTAGAGTAGTTAATTCTGGGCTATGTCAATTTCACACCAATGAGGAAAATGTCAGATTCTAAAAACAGTACACTTGCTTTTCCTGTAAAAAAGTTGAATTTTACAAAATACATTTGCTTTCACTTAAAGGAAATTCTACAAAAGTCCAACTAGTCTTTGGGAACCAAAAGGATATCAGTGGCTACCTGGAGCCAGGGATATGTAGTGACTACAAAGAGGTATGAGGGAATCATCTGGAGTAATGGCAATGTTCTGGGTCCTGACTGTGATGCTGGGCTGTGCATATGAACTTGTTAAAATTTACCAAACTATACTTAAGTTAGGTATATTTTGTACTAACATTAACTTTAGCCATAAATATAGTAAATAAGTAAAAGGTCTATCTGCCCAAAAGTCTGAATACTACAATGGTGATTAAACATGACTACTTACCAACTCTGGAAGAGGACAAATACTTCCGGTATTCATATACAATCCTTCTACTACAATGAATCGTCGAGTCACACGAGCCTTTCGAGGATTCTTTAAAAAAAAAAAAAAGAATCCAACATCTTATGTTTTCATAATTGCAAATATAAAACCTACTGTACATACCCATATCTCACAATATTTATTTTAAAAATGGTCTAAAGGATTTTATGGCTCAATGCTTGAAACCCTGTTAACTCTCAGATGAACAGTGATACATTTTCTCAGTTCACACCATTACCTAAGCCAGATGCTCTGATGATATTAAAGCACAGAAAACACAGACAAAACTTTCCAAACCAAGAATGAGTGAGATGGGGCCAGAGGAAACCAGAGATGGAAATGCTTCACATTATAATGAAGCATAATGCCTAAGTTACCTTGGCCAAAAATTACATGTCTAAGATTTGCATACATCAATATCTACATATATTTGGTAAAATCAGCATCATCACTGTAACCATCATGGAGAGGGGTTGTGAAATGGAAGGTGGGGGGCATGGCAGATGCACAAGACTGGCAAGACACTTTTAATGATGTTGCAAGAAGTATATAGGGGCTGGATCACAGTGTTGCCCTCATATATGTTAGCAATTTTCCATAATTAAAGTCACAAAACAAGAAATTCTGAGCTCCCTCATACTAAAATACCGATTAAGTAAAACTCAGTTATTACCATTATCAGTTAGCCCAGTGATAGCCATGGTGGTAGGGTGAAGGGCTATATTCAAACACTAAATATTTCTCCACTCTGCTCACAGCAGGTCACTGCCAGTTCTCTCACAATTGAATCTTGAGATCCTCCACATAAGAAAATACTGAGATCTACAGATAATTCACCACTACATCCCAAGTCAAAAGTTTCTTATCCCTAAGATTCTGCTCCTATAGAAACTCAGGTATGAGAGCAATACTTGAGTATTTGAGGACCTTCCACCGTAACATACAAAAGGCATATTTGTTGAGGTCTACAGAAGTATGTATCAGTAAGCTTGCTCAATTTCCTCACATTTTCCAAAGTCAGCAGCATGGATCTGTGGAGTGATTAAGGAACAGAAGCTACTTGTATTTCCAGAGGGGCACATTCCCCTCCCCAAAGTGAAGCATTTCCTATGCTTTTCTTAGTCTGCAGAGATCTAGAGCTTTGTGCATGTTAGGCAAATGACTTATCATTAAACTATACTCAAGCTGAAGTATTTCCTTAGTATTTTTAAATATTCATTGTAGGAATATTCATCATAAGAAGCAGAAAAGTATAAAAAAGAACTTTAAAATTGTCTATATAATGCAGTGACAATTTTTGTCTTTCTTATACATTATATATATAAACATTTTACTTGTTCAAATCAAGATTTTACTATAATAATTTTCTAAGTTGATTTAAAAAATACTACGCTGTAAACATTTCTACATTATTTAGTGGAATAAAGTGTAAGCCAAATTTTGTTTTGTTTTGTTTTTCAAAGACAAAACTGTGAAGTTCAGGCTGGCACTGAGTTCATTATGCAGCCCAGACTGACCTCAAACTCACAGTGATCTTCCTGGCTCAGCCTCCAATATGCCCTCACTCCTGGCAAGAACAAGTAATTTAGAATATGGTATTAAGAGACATATATCTTGAGAGCATAGCACCAGCTATATATTCCCCTAATGTTGGATTTGGATAGTTTCTCTCACTTTGGGAATATTTTTTGACCTTTGACATTTGCAATTATTATCAAGTATAAATCAAAGGGGATATGCAACGATACTCATATACACGTCCATTTTATCCTAAAACCATGCTCATTTAAGCTCTTCCCAGTGTTACAGGAATACCTTTCACCATAGTACACCTGTGTTAATATTTACTCACATTACTAAAAATATGTCCTAATTGGACAGGGAAAACTTCCTGGCCTAACTGCCTTAGTTACTAGGAAGGAAAAGCTGTTTCTCTCTTGTACATAGTTATGCATAGTTCTTTTACAATCCTAATCTAGACTAAACTGAAGAATTTTCTTCAAAGGAAAGAGATAAATGTCCACATAGAAAACATTAAAAATTAACAAATTTGTAATTTACAAGAAAATGAAACAAAAGGGTTTGTTTTTTTTTTTTTTTTTTTTGTATTTTAGGGAAGGGTATACAGGGTGTTCAGGGTTTCACTATTAGATCAGACTTGTAGTGATTCACCTGTTTTACAGCCTCCAAAGAGCTGGGATTACAGATGCATGCCACCATGCCGAGTCTCCACTGCCATCGCAGTATGCCCGAGGGGCAGGGATGGCATTGCAGGCCTGGGGATCAAACTCCTGGCCCCTGTGCAAGCACTTTAATCTGTTGAGCTATTTGGCTGGGTCTGAAAAGGGATTGTTTCTAAAAGTGGAAATGTAAAATTACTTAGAAGCCGGGCGTGGTGGTTCACGCCTGTAATCCCAGCACTCGGGAGGCTGAGGCAGGAGGATCAGTGCGAGTTCGAGACCAGCCTGGGCTACAAAAGTGAGCTCAAGGCTAGCCTGAACTGCATAGCAAGACCCTGTCTCAAAAAGACAAAAAATAAATAAATAAATAAAAATAAAAAATAAAAAAAAATAAATAAATAAATAAAAATAAAATTACTTAGAAACTTTACACATGGCAGGAAAAGTAAAAATTTAGGTATTTAACTTTTCTGATCAAAGTAGAACTTTAAGCCAAATTTAATTTCTTTCTTTCTTCTTCTTCTTCTTCTTTTTTTTTTTTTTTTTGGTAGCTTTTTTTTTTAAAGGAAGGATTTACAGGGTGTTCAGAGTCTCACTACTAGATCAGACTAGTGGTGATTAGACTGTTTACAGGGTTCCAAGAGCTGGGATTGTAGGAGCGCGCCACCACACCCAGTCTCAATTGCCATTTCAGCGCTCCCCTGGGGCAG
>PVJA010052496.1:0-12376 GCA_004027025.1 Myocastor coypus
TCTCTCTCACACACACACACACACACACACACACGCACACACACAGGATTTCCCCTCCCCACCCCAAATCCCTCCCTTCCTCCAACCTCCCACCAAGCACAAGGCACAGCAGGTGTGTGTCTAGGCCACAGGCTGCCCAAAGCCCACAGAATTTCAAAACAGGGAAGGGTTTCCCCCAAATGGAAAAGCTCCAGGTGTCTTCTGCAGAGCTCTCCAAAGAAGGGGGACCAGAGCTCATTTCTATGACCCCCTCCAGCAAGATGTCTCTCTCTCTTCCTACCCCTCTGTTGTGCCAGGAGGCTGCCCCTCCCTTTTTCCCCAGGGGGCACTCTGAGAGCAGACTCAGCCTCTGTGATATGCTAACTCACACCCTCCAGACCCCCTCAGAGCCATGTCCTCGACTCCCCCAAGCCAACCCCTTGCAGACCTAGGCCTCCTCAGGCAATGCTGGGACTCCCAGCCACCCTGGAGGCTGTGCATCCATCTGCATGTCAGTGGTCTCCACAGACCCGTCAGAGGCATCTTCTAGAGCATTCTCCTTTTCTCACATTTAATGCCAAACTAGCCAGAAGCCAGTGCCCCTCCCCCTGCATCCTAGCCCTGTCCTACCCCCATGCCCTCTCAAAGTGCATCCAGCCCCAGCAGATGAGGAATCAATGCCAATCCAATAACGCAGTTGTCTGCCCTCTGCAGCTGCATTAAGCCTCCCCCAGCAGGCTGAGGCAGCGCTCCCACTGCTATCCAGGGGCTTAGCTTGTTGACCACATCTCATCAGCACTTGGTTCCTCTCACTCCCCCTGATGGCGCCCAGCAGTCGCTCTGTCCTGGGCCTGGTACCCAGCCAGTGGCCCCAGCTGCTACGCTCCTGCCCAGAGCCTCAAAAAGTTCATGTAAGGGTTCAATCCCTGAGCCGCTGTGCAGGCCCATCCCCAGGGCATGCTGAGAGGGCATCTAGTAGTGAGACCCTGAACATCCTGTAGACACACACACACATACACACACACACACACACACACACACACACACACACAAGTTCATGAGGAGCACAGAGTACAACAGGCTACCCAAGCTTCTAGCCCAGAGAAGACTGGAGAGGTGCCTGAGATCACATAGCCTATCTGAATCTTTTATAATCATTACAGCCCTTAGCTTCCTGGTCAGCATCAAGACCTGAGGTCCACATTGACATATCAGGGGTACAGATTCAAAGGCTATGTCCAGGTCCAATATCCAGGCCAGTGTCCAGGTATACATACTGTCCAGGTTCAACGTCCATGTCCAACCTCAGGTCTAGGACCTAGGCCAGAGACTAGTCCAAGGTCAATCTCTGAAATTATAGGTCCAGGTCTGATATTCAGGACAAATCTATGTCCACATTCAAGTTTCAATGCCTAGCAAGTTTGTCAACATTCCAGATGCAGGATTGAGACCCAGGTCCAACTTCCAGTTGAAGATCATGTGCAAATCTATTCTCCAGACTGGGTTTAAGTCTCAGATCCACCATTCTGTGTAGCCTTGCTGAGTCTCTTCTACCCCAGCCTCAGTTTCTGTCTCATTAAATCAAGCAGTTGGACCTGATCTCTTTTTTTTTTTTTTTTTTTTTTTAAATTTATTTTTTGGGTCTTTTTGAGACAAGGTCTCACTATGCAGTTCAGGCTGGCCTTGAGCTCACTTTTGTAGCCCAAGCTGGTCTCAAACTCACATTGATCCTCCTGCCTCAGCTTCCCAAGTGCTTGGATTACAGGTGTGTGCCACCATGCCCAGCTTTAGACCTGATCTCTTTTAGCTGTGGCCATCTGAAAACTCCACAGCCCAGTTTTCCTTGTTAATACAAGGTTCAATGGAATGCAGAGAGATGCAACTTGGGAGCCATGGCTTCTCTTAACATCTCAGGCCTACTAGGAGAACATAGGGAAGCCAAATTGAGCTTTCACACTTTGGACATGGCCCATCTGTGATTCTCAAGAGAAGGCAAGAAGTACACTAGGGTTCCTTAAGTCAGTCAGCCAGGAATATAGCCCCAAGATTGTCAGGGGCAGAAGGCATGAGGTCTGGGAGGACTTCCATGTCCTAAGAGGTGGTACAAAGGGTACCAAAAGGCACCTTAGCAAGAGAAGGAGATGCTGCTGGCAAAGATAGGACTCCCAGACGCCCTTGCTTCCTTCTGAGTGGAGGCCTCCCCTAGAGTGTTATAATCACTGTCAGCCTGTGGGTAAGGAGGGGTGGGATGGGGGGCTCTGTTCACACCCTCCCATGGCAGAAAGCAGGGAACTGAAGAGGCACTGTGCCACATATCTGTCTCCAAACAGAAGCTCAAAAGGCTCCTAGAGGTGCATACCTGAGGATATAAGAGGCTACTTTTTCCCCCAGGCCTGAAGAATTGAGGCCTTGAGCCACGGTCTTCCATCTCTACAACCCTTTGAAAGCTTTTCCCTATCAATTTCTGCAGAGTTTGGACCTCCCTGTGGGCCACAGAAATGGGGCCAGTCAGGAAAGAAAAGAATATGGGGGATTCCTAGAGGTAAGGGGTAGGCAAGGGCCTTGAAATGCTCTAGTCTCCCTCTGCCTGGGTCAGTGGGCATCAGCCCCCACTGTGCAGCCCTGGTCACACTGCACCAGACCTCACTATGTCCCTGGGCTCAGGGACCTCTCCCTCCCCCATGGGCAGATGTACCAGCTGTCAGGCCTTCCAAGGAGGTGGGTGTCATTTCTGGTCCAGTGCCCAGGGAATCACTAACAAAGATGCTATAAGAAGGGGAGGGGGAAGTACCCAAACCCTTTTGCCCAGCTCTGCAAGCAGACAGGAGAAACTATTTTTATCCCTCTTTGCTGCTGACAGACCTGGCTTTCTGCTCAGCTGGCTGGAGCTGATTCTCGAGGCCCGAGGCCCTGGCACAGCAAGCAGCTGCTCTAAATATACCCATGCAGCAGCCCCTGCAGCCCCCACCACCTAGCAACCCCAGGGCCCCTCAAGAAGCAGCTACCTGGGGAACTGGTCCCCATTGGCTCCCTCTCCTTTCCTCACTGTTTTAGAACAAGGGGGTGGGGCTAGGGCTACAAATTCTCTTAAGGCAGCTTAGAAACCAGAGAGTCTGAGAGATGACAGAGAATGGCATGGTAGACTGGCTCCACTAAGAAAAAGGAAACCACTCTTGCTCCACCAAGAATTTGTTCCATGACCTGAGGGCAGTCAGGGCCCCTCCCTGGACCTCAGCTTCTGCTGAGGAGGATATGACCTTAGACTTGCACTCTGCTATCTAGCACTTAGCTGGGACACAGTAAGAATTCATTGTCAGTCATTACTGTTGAACATTACTTATAAAAATGTAAAGCATACTGGAGAATGTTCCAGAACAACGGCTTTCCCTATCCCAACATTTCCAGCCCTGTAAGACACAGGCCAAGTGCATGGTGTTATTCAAGGAAAACCACACAGCTCCCAACCAGTTAAGGTCTGTCACACCCTCAGCAGGCCTCCATGCCCTCACCAGGGTTTAAGGTTAGACATAGACCTGGGTGGGTTCAAACCTGAGTCCCCTCCTGTGGGCAGAGGAAACTCCTCTCCCTCTCTGGGCACTGGAAACAGTGTATACCTGGCTCCCAATGAGGGCTAGCAGGGGAAGGCTAGTAGTTATGGTAGGACTTGTTACAGGGCTCATTCACCCCAGGGGGAGGGTGTTCAGGCAGGTGGGGACACAAGTCTGAAAAGAACCCAGCACCTACCTAAGTTTCTCATAAATATCCTTCTCTACAAAAGCATTTATTTATTTATTTATTTATTTATTTATTTGGTACAGGGTCTCACTGCAGCTTGGGCTCATAGTGATCCTTCCATCTCAGCCTCTCAATAGCTGGGATTATAGGCACACACTACCATGCCTGGTTTTAGGGCTGACACAGTATGAGGAACCAGGGATTGAATTCGGGTCCTTGCACTTATGCCACCGAGCTATCTCCACAGCCTGGCACTAGAAATTTTAATGAATGGCTTCTGACCTTCCATCAAGGCTCTTGAATAGGGAAAGTGAGTCATTCTCAAGAGACATGTGCACACTGCCCCCTCCATAGCCCTGCATGACAAAGGTAAGCCTGGTCCCTATACTTATATCTCAAATGATGTATTTCAGCCCAGTGTGGTGGGAGGACTTGCCTGGGTCACACTGTTAGGGTCTGTGGACAAGGGCCAGGTGCAAGCTAGGCTCCTTTTAGCACAGGGTTCTATGCACAGGGTGACAGCATGGTTTATAGTGTCTCAAAGGAATTCCCAGAGTTGAGGCCCAGAGAGGTGTGATGGTTTGTCAAGGTCACAGGGAGGTGAGACACCTGTATTTATCCCCTACTCTCTGGAAGATTAGGATATCACCAGCAAATTTAGGGATAATAACAATGTCAGTGAACATTGTGGGGGTAACAATGCACTGGGGCTGCACTAAGCACTTCCCATGCATCAACTCATACAGTCTTCAACCCCCTTATCTACATGTGCCAGGTGGAAGTTGGATAACCTGCCAAAGCTCACTCAGAGAAGTCTGTAGCTTTGACCAGAATGGGTAGGGGTAGCATGGAAGGACTTATTCAGTCATGATGCAGAAAAAATCTTCACACATCCGGGTCAGCCTCATTGCTGCACACACTGAACCCAGAGAGATCAAGCAAATTGGGCTTGGTAACCTTGTCTGTAAAATGGCACAGTCCTGGGCCCGGCAGGATGGCTCAGTGGTCTAAAGCGCCTGCTTGGGAAAGCTTGGGCAGCTGTAGGGACCACGGTTCCATCCCCAGCACCACATGCTGCGCCAGCCCACCCCGCCAGCCATAAACATGAGTGAATAAACAAACAAAGGTTCTGAGATAAGAGAAAAATAAATACATAAAATAAAAAATTCTTTAAAAAAAAATGGCACAGTCCTGAGAACAGAATGTATCTGTGTGTGCAAAGCTCTTCACACACTGCCTGATGGATTAGAGTCCTGGTTATTAGTTGTTTATTGTTGACTCCCTGGTGGCTCCTTACTAAAACTCTAGAGGTACAGACAAGTCAGAGAGTCTGTCCAAGATTGCACAATTAGGAATGGTACAGCTAGAATGCAACCCAGGTAGGTTGGCACCAACTGAAGTTGTGTTTTCAGCCAATCTACAATTTGCCTTAATGACAGAGCATGCAGGCCCTAGGCACAAGACTATTCACCTCCTCCAAGTGGATCCCATACTAGCTTCATTCATTTCCAGAGAGAGGGTGTAACGAACAGAAAGAGGAACAATTTGCCCAAGGTAACCCCAGCAGAACCTATGTCAAGGAACCAAGTCACTCCCGGCTTTCTACAGCTCAGGCCACATGAAGTACAAACTGTCCTGAGGGCTGGTGGCCAGGACCACTGTCACAGCTCCTCCTGGACTGGCACATGAGGCTGCCCTGCAAGTCAACATCACCCATCTTACAGGACTTAGCAAGTACCCTGGCTGGGTCCTGCAGATGAGAGGTTTCAGCCTAGCTACAGCTCCTTGCTTAGGGACCTCCAAAGTACAGGGAACAAGAGGAAACATGCAGTGGGCTCTAATCCCTGCTCCATCCTTGGAACAAATCCCCTCACTATTCTGTACCTCAGTTTCCTGATCTATAATGAGATTTGTGGTGATGCAGGAAGAGCACAGAAGTGAAACACTCAGCTGAGCCTGCCACACAGTAACTGCTCAATAAGCATAGCTGTTATCATCACTAACTACAATGGGAGAGGGGCCCAGGAGGGCCCACCCAATACTTAACCCAGTCCAAAACAACATTGCCTGATGCTTTTGGGACATGTGCACCAGGCTGGTCCTGGCATGGGAGGTAGGAGGGACCTCCAAGCCAAAGGCAGACTGAGAGGACCTGGGATGCTAAGAGGCTGGGGACATTCTCCCTGATGGATTAGTAAACTGCCACGGCTACTGTCCTCTTACACTTCTGCCTACAGAGGGCCTCTACTACCAAAATTCCCACTGTGCTGACTGCTGAAGGAACAGAGAAAGTAAAAAGGCACACCCTTGCTTTCATATAGGAAACAGTGACCATCCCAAATGCCAGATGACACAGGCCTGCAGGCTGAGTTAGCCAGGCACTGGAGAGACTGAAGCTGACCAGAGCACACAGCCCAGGTCTTAATGTCATGGAATCCTCCTTACAGCTTACAGAGAGCCCTCCTCCACCTGTTCATTTTATTTTGGGGTCTACAGGAAGTCCTACAGATCTCAGGGGTCAGGTGGAGAGGGTCAACTGTGATATGCTACTACTGAACTGTGCACCCCAAGAAGGGGGGCTCATTTCTATTGTTCTCCAGAATCAGACAAAGAAAATGCTTGGTAATGAAATGCCAGCATGATGAGTTTACTCCAAGTTCTGCCACCAACTCTGCTGGGATCCCAGCCCCCAACATCCCCAGGAAAAGGACTAGGATCAGAGAAGGCTACAGGGGGCAGAAACAAATACAGATACCTCCTGCCCTCCAGAAGCCCCTAAGGAATCCCTTGGGGGAGCCCCTGGCTGTTCATCTACCCACACACCATGACAGATTCTCCTCTAACTCCAGCCAGCAGGGCTAGGGGGAGGAAGAGGCAGACAGGGATGCTACCACACACCACACCCATGGCCCCCTGAAGTCCTCCTGCAACCCTGGGGGTGGGCAATTAGGATTCATTTGTGCATCATGTACTTATTGCAGACCTCCCAGAAGCCAGGGCCCAGGCTGGGCACACAGAGCCAGCCCTGGGGAGCTCAAAGTGCAGGGGGAGGCAGACAATCTAATAATCATCAGTGAAGTCACTTTTTCAAGCAAGTAAAAGACGTAATTATAACAGGTAACATTTATATAACAATTATTGCTCACTTGCTCAATTTCCTTGTGTAAAATGGGGACTATAACAGTACCTACTTCCTGTGATGATTAAATGAGTTAACGTGTTAAGTACTGAGGCAGAGCCTGGCATACACAAAGAGCAGGATACTGCACTTGTTTACTACGTCTGCTGGGACCTGCCAATGATCCTAGGAGAGTGTGTCTAAACTCCACATTTAGGGTTTTTTTTTTGTTTGTTTGTTTTTGTGAGTGGGGCCAGGGTCTCACTATGTTCCCCAGACTGGTCTCGAATTCCTGACCCAAACTATCCTCTTACTTCAGCTTCTAAAGTAGACAGGAATGTAGATGCTTGCTAACAGACCCACAAGCTCTACTTTGTGGATAAGAAAACTGAGAACATCAGAAGCCATAGGACTGCAAAAGCTGAGTATTCTTGGAGAAAAAAGATGGAGGATGGGCTTTGGGGTCAAACTACCAAGGTTTGAATTTTAGCTCCTCCCCTCACTATTATAAGCTGATTTCATCTGTGCCTCACTTCCTCCACCTGCAAAGTAGGGACAGCAGTAACACCTTTGCTATAAAGTTGTGAGCACTTAAGATAATGAATGCAAAGCCAACAGAATGGTGTGGTGGTGTAGGCCTGGGACCCAGCACCTGAGAGATTTTGGCAGCAGAACAGTGAGTTCAAGCCCAAAAGTTCAAGGAAGGCTTGAAATACCTGACAGCGAAAGAAAGAAAGAAAGAAAGAAAGAAAGAAAGAAAGAAAGAAAGAGAGAGAGAGAAAGAGAAAGAGAGAGAGAGAGAAAGAGAGAGAGAAAAAGAAAAAAGAGGGGCTGGGGAAATAGCTCAGTAGAATAAGCGATTGCCTGGCAAGTGCAAGGGCCTGAGTTGAATCCCCGTATGCCCCCCCCCAAAAAAAAAAAGGAAAGAATAGAGAAGCGACAGTACCGACCCTGTGCTCTGTGTAGGATGGATTTGGTCCAGGCAGCTTGACCCAAAGAGTTGAGGTGACCGGGGTCCACATGCCATCCTTTCCCAAGACCGTCCCCTCAACACTAACCCTTCTTATCCCTGCAGGTTATGTGCCGCACTGCCTCCCCCCAAACAGCTACGATGCGGACCAAAAGCCCGGCTTGGAGCTGGCGCCAGCCGAGCCTTTGTACCCGCCCGCCGCGTCGGAGGAGTACAGCGACCCTGAGAGCCCGCAGTCCAGCCTGTCGGCGCGCTACTTCCGCGGGGAGGCGGCGGTGACCGACAGCTACTCCATGGACGCCTTTTTCATCTCGGACGGGCGCTCGCGGCGAAGGCGGGGCGGGGCAGGCGGGGACGCAGCGGGCGCGGGGGGAACAGGGGGCGCGGGGGAGCGCGCAGGGCGCGCGGGGGCGCCTGCGGGCAGCGGGCACCGGCATGCGTGCGCCGAGTGCGGCAAGACGTACGCCACGTCGTCGAACCTGAGCCGCCACAAGCAGACGCACCGCAGCCTGGACAGCCAGCTGGCGCGCAAGTGCCCGACGTGCGGCAAGGCGTACGTGTCCATGCCTGCGCTCGCCATGCACGTGCTCACGCACAACCTGCGCCACAAGTGCGGCGTGTGCGGCAAGGCTTTCTCGCGGCCCTGGCTACTGCAGGGCCACATGCGCTCGCACACCGGCGAAAAGCCCTTCGGTTGCGCGCACTGCGGCAAGGCTTTCGCCGACCGCTCCAACCTGCGCGCTCACATGCAGACGCACTCGGCCTTCAAGCACTACCGCTGCCGCCAGTGCGACAAGAGCTTCGCGCTCAAGTCCTACCTCCACAAGCACTGCGAGGCCGCCTGCATCAAGGGCGCCGAGCCGCCCCCGCCGCCCCACGCCGGCGCGGCCAGCTGAGGCCTCCCCACCGCCTGCGCCTGCAGCGCCCTCTTCAGCCCCCAGCTGCGTTTCTCTGCCCACGGGACGCCCCCTTCCAGGCCCCAACTTTACACTCCAGCCTCTAAACCCATAACTTCCAGCACTGTCTTCCCTGCCCGCCCCCGAAACATCCCACCCACGTCGTCCTTCCTGGTTACCACTCGGACCTTTATCCCCCAGTCCACGCCTTCAAGGCTCCCAACTCAGGCACCAGGTCCGCACCTCTCCATCTCATCTTGGGCCCCAGAGCCCACCCAGACCCTACACCATCCTCCTAACCTTCTCACCTCTCAGCAGAGCCTCTGACCATGCCTCTATTAGTCCAAACAACCCTCAAAGCCCATGGCTGCCTCAGTTTCCCTATCCACCTGGACACAGGCCCTGCAGGACTGCCAGGCCCAGGCCCTTCCTCAGGCTGCTTTACTGAGTCCCCGTTCTTAGCGACCACAGTCTATCCCCATGCCCTACATGTCCGGACCTTAGGTCCAGCTTCACCCCCCTGCCCCCCAACACTGTTCTCACCCACTTTTGTGTTGAGGGCCTCGTCACCCATTCCCACTCCCTGCTCTCTCCAGGCACTCTCAGTGCTCTAGCAATCCTCTGAGTTCACCTGACTTAGAGCAGACCTGAGGAGCAATTCAGGGCCCTGACTCTTACTGTAACTCCCTCATCCCAGGACAGCCTGTTCTCGGGGCTCCTAGCCTGGAGCAGCCCCTTCCCCAGATTCTCTGAGCACTTTCCCCTGTTCCCAGGACTACAGATACCAATCCTTAGGTGCTAAGGGGAGGTCTGGAGCCCCTCCCCAAGGCCTGTCCCCTTATCCAGCTAGGGCCCTCTGATTATTTATTTGTGTATTTATTTATTTATTTATTTATTCTGTCTAATCTCTTGGCTTCACCCAGGGAGACTTTGGCTTCCCCAGCTGGTCTGGGAGGCCAGGGAGCCAGGCAAGGAGATGGGCAGCAATGGCCATAGTGAGCTGCCCTCTCTCCCACTTTTTCAGTCTCTGGAGAAGCTCCACCCTCCTCAGCGCTCCAGGCAGAAGGGGCCTTGAGAACGGACAGGGAGGGGAACCAGGAGGTCTTGTAGTGGGGCAGGTCCTCAATCTCCTGAGCCCTCCGCTCCTGCTCCAGGGAATCTGGAGATGGGAGCCTCCTCGTTTCTTATTTCTTCCCCTTCTCGCCGGACCCCAGGGACCGACTGAGCCCCGGACCCCGCTGGGGCCTCTGACCCCCTCCCTGGGAGCTGCGCTCTCTCTTGGCCACGTCTATGCAACTCTCCCGGGCAGAGGGACTCGGCTGCCAGCCACTGGCCCGTTGGCCGCCACTACCTCCTCAGCTGCGCTTCTGCATGCCTGGGCGGGCGAGGACCGAAGCACACACCTCCACGCGCACGGGCCCGACCCATCTGCTTTAAGCACACGCCTCTGCCCCCAGCGACGGGCGCCCAGCCCTCCGTGGCAGCGGAGTCCTGGTCTCTCAGAATCTCTTCCCCTCCCCCAACCACCAGAGAGGGCTGGGGTGGAGGAATCCCTGCAGCAGGGGTCCTTCTTAGGGCTTCAGAGGGGTGTGTAGAGTTTGGTCCAGTTCTAGGCCCACCGTAAAGGGGGCTGCAGGGATAATGGCAAAGAGGGGTCGTGGAAGCAATTATGGAAGGTGTCGACCCTGTAAATAGGAACTTCTGACAGCAATAATTTTCCATGCATGCTAAGCTTTTTGGCCATATTTTGTATGAGCGCTCTGCGCTCCCCCTGCCTCTTCTTCCCCTAACTCACCCCCCTCTCCATCCCTTCTTCACCTTCAGCAGTATTATTGTAACGCAATTCAGGGATATTAAAGGGACTTTGGCCACTCAACAGAGCCTCTAGACCAGTGAATGGGGGCGGGGTGTGAAGAAGGGGAGCACTCAGAGGAACTGCTAGATGCTTCCACTCCATTTCCCTCTGTCACCTGTGAAGCCTGCAGCTGCCACTAGGGTCCCTAGGCATCCACATTACCATCCTAGGTATTCCTGAAGTAAGGGTTCAAGAGTTAGGTTAATACCGTATGTATGCAGTGGGCTGCTGTGCCAGCCTCACCCCGGGGGCACGCTGAGAAGGCAACTGAGACTGGGTAGGTGATGCCCACCGGTAATCCCAGCTCTTGGAAGGCTGTTAAACAGGCGGATCACTGCAAGTCTGATCTAGTAGTGAGACCCTGAACACACCCTGTAGATCCTTCCCTAACATACAAAAAGAAAGAAAAAAAAATAATAATAAAGAAGGATTGGGGAGATAGCTCCATGGCACTAGTGCCTGCCTGGCAAGTGCAAGGTCATGAGTTTGAAGCCCAGTCCCGCAAAAAAGAAAAACGTATGTAAATGCAGTCGAGTCTCTTAAGGCATTAGGGAATAGTGGACCCTGTGATTAATTGGGAAATACATCTTGCCTTAAAGAACTGCAGTTCAGTCTGGGTGAGGTGTTGCACACCTGCAATCCCAGTACTCAGGAGGCTGAGGCAGTAGGATCACTGAGTTTCAGGCCAGCCTGGGCTACATAGTAAGTTCAAGGCCAGCTAAAACTACATAGTAAGACCCTGTCTCAAAAAGAAAAATAAAAACTGCAATTCAAATTAACTGCACTCGCCAAACTGATGCAGCAGTGAGCCCCATTCGCCCACTGATGGTCAGTTTATCAGCCCTGTGTCCTGGTCACTGCATTCTCTCTGCTCTATCCACCTTCCAGCCATTTTAGCTATTTACACATGAAGCAGATGCAAAATTGCAGCAGGCTGGCCTGGGTTCAGCAGGCTGCCTCTCAAGCTCGTGTGCTACCTGTCACCAGACGTGTTCAGGCAGACATTTGATAATCAGTCCATGCTCCTGCACGCTGCTTTAGTGGTCTTGTAAACTACAGCTGCATTCTTGCAGTACTAAACACTTCACTAGGGACCAATAGCCCTGGCCACTAATTTCCAAGTCCAACACAGAACCATCAAGAAGTGGGGCTTACATGTTTTCAGATTCAAGGCAAGATACAGGGTTCTATAAGGTGCAACCTCCCTTCCCCTGGCACCTTCTTGTGGGCTTCCTCCCTTGCTTGGCAGTTCCCTCCATTTTTAGCCCCTCTCCCTAGTGCCTGCCTGCTTTCCTTTCACACATCTCTGGGCAGGTAGCTACATCCTGAGCAGTGTTCTAGATGTTTCTTTCTTTCTTTTTTTTTTTTTATTGTTTAAATTTAACAATGGTCATATTACATATTTTCATCATCAGATCAGTTTAGATTAATACATATAGGTATATAAGATTGATCAAACAATTAAACATTAACCTTTCTAAATCCACATTACTTTTTTTTTTCTTTTCCCCCTTCTTTTCTTTGAAAGTTGACATAGTGCATATTGTCCTCACAATCATTCTATAGAGTGCAGTGTGTGGGCATGACCCACCTCCCTATTGATGTTGCGTAGAAAAAAGAAAGAAAGAAAAAAAAAAGGAAAGAATATATTTCTCTTTGGACTAAGAGGAAGCAGATACATACACAGTCAAAAGTTTTGCAATTGCAGTGTGCCACCAGTGAAGCTTGTGATGTTGGAGACTATTGAATCTAAGCCTCCTAAAGCTCATCTCACCAATCTAGCTCTGCGTTCCATGCATTGTAATTAAGGATCTTTTTTTTTT
>PVJA010052497.1:0-12372 GCA_004027025.1 Myocastor coypus
GCTGTTGTAAATATTTGTTTGTAAGACCAGTTTCCCCTTCCTCCCCCGCAAACTACCTCTGAGAGTGTGTAACACAGCAGCATGGGGTGGGCAGGCCTGGGGCAGGAGGAGAGCTGGGAGCACCGTGGGGCTCCAGCACCCTCGGCGGGGGAGCTGGCGGGACCTCAGGGAGCAGCCTGGAGGCTCTGGAAACAGACCAAAGCTCCGGGAACATCTTGGCTAAGTATTTACATGGAATCCATAAGCTGTACTTCCTTTTAGGAAATTTGTGTTTCTGAAGGTGCCTCTTCCAAGGTCAGCTGGGGGAAAGGAGGAACTTAAAACCACACCAAGCAAACTCCCTCGCTTCCCAAGTCTTGCTACAAAAGTCTTAGCCATTCTCATGCATGTTGCTGGAAGGAGTTGCTGAGGACAGGGTTCTCTTCGGGCCCTGCTCTGAGAGCAGAGGCAGGGGAGGCAGCTACGGAGACCGCCGTCCCTTCTTGAGCAGCAAGTGGCACTGGATAGTCTGGATCCGGCTCTTGGCTGGGACAAACTTGGGCTGCAGTTTCAAGGTTGACTCGTACCATACCAGCGCCTTCTCAAACTCCTCTGTGGTCACGTAGACGTTGCCAAGTGTGAAGTGGTTCACGGCAAAGTGTCACGCAATCTCCACTGCCATGGTGGCCACGATAACGGCATCGTTCCAGAGCTTGGCGTTGTGCAGGATGTTGGCCAGGCTGATCAGGGGCACATCCTTCATCTGGTGCGGAGCGTAATGCAGGGCCTGGCGCAGGCAGTCTATCGCCTTCTTCCCGTGCCCTTTCACTCGCCAGTAGAGGGCCTCCATGCTGGAAAGCACCCAGGAGGTCTGCTTTTTTTCCAAAACTTTGGCAATTCGGGTGCCAATCTGTTCAAGTGACTGCTGGGGGCACTGGTCTTTGCCAAGGTTCTGCAATACCTCTGTGAGCTGGCTCTCGCTCATGTAGTGCAGGCTGGCTCTGTTGGACATGCCATGCAGGTGGTCCAGGGTGTGCATACTGGTGGGCAGGTTGCCACTGCAGAGAGGCTCTGATGCCGGCTGCTGTATAGGCGTGGCAAAGTCGATGTGTTCGGTGATGTCAATATTTTTTGAAGAAACTGCAAGCCAGGTACTCACGATGGCAGTCAGCTCCACCCAGTGGAGTTTGAGGCACTCGCCAGGGCTGGGCCATCCTAGACTCTGGCAGTCACATTTTTTCCCCTGTGGCCCGGGAGATGCCACCTCTGGGCCCATGATTTCCAGGTTTGCTTGCTGAAGCTCTCCATTTTCTGCTTGGTTTGATTCTACTTTTTTCCCGGGCGTTTTCTTATGATCTCCTTTGGGTTTCTTAACTCGTTTGACCTGGAGTGTAATCCATTCTGTGGCTTCATCATCTTCGCTTCTGCAGTCTCCATAGCAAGAGCTTTTGGCCACTCCATCCTGGGGACCTTTCCTCAGGACTTGAATGCCCTGTGAGTCCAGACGCCACCCCTTAGCATCTAGAGCTCCCCAAAAGCCTTCCAGGGGTCATGCCTGTTGGAATTCATCCACCAAAGCTAGTATCTCTTCTGACATCTTTGTTTCATCTGAGCTCTCCATCTCATCAGAACCATTGCTTTCCTCAACTTTCAAGTCTAAAGGCATCAGGGCCCCTCCCTGAATTCTCAACAGAGACTCCAGGGTCTTCCTCTGTTCCTCTTTCAGAGGGTCCTTCTTCGGCAGCATCCGGGGACAGTGGGTTGTCAAAATATTTCTGTTTGCCATGGCTGTCATCCAGGGCTGTCTCCTGACAATTACCACCACAAACAGAAGAGCTGATATTGTACAGAAAGGGGTAGAACTGCATACAGCAGATCAGCTTGAGGCTGTCTTCACACTCTGGACATTTGGCAGTTAATTTCAAGGCCTGTCTGAAGGCTTCAAATGCCTCACTGATATTCTTCAAAGCAAGGTAGGCATTTCCTAGGCTCAAAAAAGTCAGAGGCTCTGAGCTATTGACAGCCAAAGCCTGCAGCAGCAGCTTAGTGGCACCAAGATGCAGGCCGTAGTGAATCAAGAGGTTGGCCAAGTTGACAAGAGGAATGTCCTGGTACTGAAGTGGAGCTAGGTTCAAGGCCCTCTGAAGACAGTCAATAGCAAACGTGCTGTTTCCCACTGCTCTCCAGTAGAGCCCAGCTTCATTGAGTATGAGCCAGACAGGAGCATTGGGCTTATTGATAGCATGGAATAAGAAAGACCCAATTTCTTCTTCTGGGATAGTATAGTTATTAATATGGGAAAGTAAAATTTTTCAAGCATGGTCATCTGGTATTTTGGCTTTCAGATCCATGTGGACCTCTAATTCTTTGACTAAGTAGGACAGAGTGTGGCTTTTTCTGAAGTCAGATACGGAACAGTCAGGGGTTTGGGCCTGCTCTTCTGAAGAATAATCATTACTGGTGAGCTCGTGGATCCTGAGTCCTTTGTTCTCCGGAGACAGAAAGTAGGTTGGCAATTCCCCGCCACCAGGGACTCTGGGGTAGCTCTTGGCACACTCTGCTCTTTTAGGCCATTATATGCCCTTTGTCCCTGTATGCATCAGAGTCCCGGCCCCAGATCCAAAGAACAGAATGGGCTACAGGGGAAGACTTAAAGGAATCAGTGACATCACTCTGATTTGCTGGAATGTCAAAGTTCACAGACATCATACTGGAAGTTGATGAATCCTCTCCGAACTGAACATAGTCCACATTCTCAAAGATATCGCCTCGATGGTAGTGCACAGGCTGGTCCCACTGGCAATGTAAGCTATGCTGCTGATTGACCAGCCGGCATATTTGATGATTTCCTAACTGTGCCTCTTTGGCCATCTGAGTCTCATGGATGATGTTTCTTAAGATTTGCTCCTCCTGAATGAGCTTGTGCTTCTCGAGGATCTCCTGCTGTCGCAGGTAGTGGTCGTGCTGCTTCCGATACTCTTAACTCATTCAGTGTGCGTTGGAGGGATCTTTGTTGAGCCTCCAATTTCTGCTCCAGTTTTTGCTGACATAGGACAGCATGCTTCCTTTTGATAGCTTGCTTAAACCCAGGTTTGGCCTGCAAAGCATGGTCATAACAGAGCACCGAGTGGTTATATTCCCCAAGCATTGCATATATGTTCCCCAGTGTGTAGTAGCTGGTGAAGAAGTCACTGTCATCCAGAGCGGCATGGACCACAACAGCAGCATCAGCAGAGAAGTGCGCTCAGTGGAGAACGTTAGCTAAGTTGACCAAGGCAATATCCTTATTGTGCCTAGAGGAGAAGTGCAAGGCTTGCATGGCACATTCCACCACTTGATAGGGTTCATTTTTTATTCTCCAGTAAAATGAAGCCATGTTATATAGTACCCAAGAGGAAGAGTTCTTCTGCAGGCCCTCATGAATGAGGTGACCTATGTCATCTATACTCCTTCCCAGCCGTTTAGATAAATATGTGAAGATTGGATCTTCTTTAGGCAACAGAGGTGCAGAAAGATTAGCTCTCTCTTGTACACCTTGCAAGTGCTGGAAAACATGTATACTATATGGAAGTTCTAGAATTTTAGTACAATCAGGTTGTTCAGGGTCTGGAGGGGCAGGAGATTCTGCATCTATATAATCTTCAGGGCTGATGTCTTTGCTTTCCAAAATTATGTAGGTCCCATCATATAGATCCAGGTCCCCCAAGGGCACCTTGGCTTTGATGCAGTCTGGATCCTCCTTATTATGTCTCTGTTCCAGTCCTGTGTCCCTGTCCTCCTTCTCCTCTATGTGAATTTTTGAGCAACTAACTGCTTCTCCAATTCTTTGAGGTAGTGAATGGTTGTTTCTTGTCTCATTAGTATGACTAAGTCATGAGGATGCTTCAAGTTCATTTGCGAATCCACCTTGGTTGTCACTGCCCTGTGACTCGCTCGCACCCCAGTGCTACTACCAACTTTTTGCGGGCTCAGGGAGGACTGGTGACTCATGGGCCCGAGAGACGCCAGAGAGGTCTACAGACTATGCAGTTTCTGGGGCCCAAGCCTATCCGCAAATCCCCGGGTCCCTGCCTCCATGGCTGGGCTCATCTACCCACGCAGCGTGTGGCCCCTGGTGCTTTAAATTGACTGGTCCAGGGCCAGCCACATAGCTCAACAGATTAAAGGACTGCAAGCAGGAACTGGGGCTGGGAGTTCAGTACCCGGGCCTGCTGTGCCACCCAACCTGTGGGGAATGCTAAAAAAATGGCAAGTCAGACTGGGCATGGTGGTGCCCAGTAATCCTAGCTCTTGGAAGGCTGTAAACAGGTGGATCACTATGTGTCTGATCTAGTAGTGAGGCCCTGAACACCTTGTAGACAATAAATAAATAAATAAATAAATAAATAATTTACTGGTCCATCTCCCTGGAATAACTGTACTAAGTTCTACAAAATGGTGTACAAGGTTTGGATCATTTTAGCCTTCGTTTGCGGAGAAAAATTCAGGAGAAATGAGAACAACCTTTTCACAATTAATGGGAATATCTCTCCTTTGCTACCCAACTGAATGAGATCAAAAATAAAAGCAGGCAAGGCCAACCAAAGCGGCAGTGCTGAACAGTAGAAGGGCTGAGGGTTTATCTCTGTGGTAGAACATTTACTCAGCAAACACAAGGCTTTGGTTCAATCCTCAGTACAGAAACAAAAACAAAAATGGAAAGCAGAAAGAGAAAAATAGGGAAAAAAAAGAGATTATGAAATGAAAGCTCTCCTTATACTAAAATTCTATCATTTTATTTTCCTAGTAAAGTCCTAGTCACACAGAGCTGTGGACCAGAAAGCCTGGGCATGATGTTAAAAGGAAGTTCTCATGCTAAGACTTTAGTGATTACCTCAGTGGTCATCCTAGTCTATTTGTGAAGCTCTAATAAAACATCATTTACTCAGTAATTTTTATTTTTACTTATTTCCTAATGCATTGAGGACAGGACAGAGGATCTCCAGGGTCTGAGTATGTAGATAGGACTTGTAATGATACTCCTGTTTTGAGTCTCCCGAAGTGCTGGGATTGTAGGTGCACATCACTAGGCCTAGTCTCAGTCACAGTTGCAGTGCACCAGTGGGTCGGCTGGCACAGCACACCAGGGGTGGAACTCGGCTGCTGTGCTACTCCACAATTTTTAAAGAAGAAAAATATTATCTTCTCACAAGTGCAGAGCCTAAGAATTCAAGTTCAAGATGCCACATCTGGTTAGGGTCTCTTAGAATAGTCTCTCCTCCTAGAGGGTAAAAAGGGCTAAATACCAGAGGCTGTGCAAATCGTCTCTGGTAAGAGCTGTAGTCCTACTTGCTTCAAGGCCTATTCACCTCATACTTGCCCTACTACTTAATATTACCACATTAACAACACTGAATTTCTGAAGAGACACATTCAAATCATAGCAGCTATAATCAAGGAAGATACAAAGCTTTAAATATCTTCTCTGTGCTCCATAGTGACACTTCCCTAAGTTTAGTTATGCTTCTTTAGTTTGCAAAGTGGAATTTCACAGAGTAGAATTTATCCATATTATTTTGAGAGGGACTGCCATACTAACACATGAAATTACTACAAAGAATGGCAGATGAAGCTATCCGTTTACATATTCTTCAACAATTCCAGGCAAGGAAAAACAGTTATTGGATGACAACATCCTGTTACATGTTGTTTTTGGGATAAATCTCAGGAGTAGTAAGCGTGTGCTTTGCATACTTCCCAACTCCAGCAGACGTCCCTGGAACTTTGCCTTGTTGCATGCAGACAACATCTCCTCTTAGATACTATCCTGCAGCGATGTTGGATTTCTGCTTCAAGTGTCCACTAACTCCCTGGATTAAAACATTATCAGCTCGACTTGAGTGAATGGAATAACAAATTATGCCTGCAAGACCACTGAAAGAGTTTCCAAAGCAGATGGTGCTGGAGCTGGCATCTTTATAGAAGGAATTGTTACCTGTGCTCTTAAGAGGCAAGAGAAAGACTCTCAGGTTATAAGAAAAACACAGCTGCAATAAACAGATTATTTTCATATTGAAAATTATGTAATGCTGTCCCTTACAAGCTGGGCCAATGTGACTTTCCAAATAAGAATTACATGTCATTTAAAAGAATTCTTACAAAATGTCATTGCTAAAGCAATGTTATTAAACAATTAAATTTAAATTTAACAATTAAGTCCTACAATTAAAATTTTGTAGAGTTTGTCATATATATATATATATATATATATATATATATATATATATATTTATGCTGTAACCGTTGGAAAAATCACCAATCCTATTGTTGACATCTCTGTGCTCACCAGAATCAGCATAACCTACTCAGTGTAAGATCAAAATTAACTTTAAAAATGTGTTTTTGAAATAGTTCCTTATTTAATAGGCTTCAGCGCCTAAGTGATTCAGCAATGAAGATAAACAGAAAACTCTAAATATCTGGGTCTTTCCTTTTTTGTTCTTGAGTTTTTTCCATTCTTATGGAAAAAAAAGTTAAAGCAAAACTTCATAACAAAATAATACAATAACAGTAGTTAATACATTATACATTGTTATCTTTAAAATAGTTGCTCAAAGTATAAGATGTGTATATAAAAATTTCTCCAGTCAAAATGGATTACAGATCTAAATATTAAAGGAGAAACACTAAATCTCATGGAAGAGGAGGTAGAAGGAACTCTTGAAGACATTGCGGTAGGCAAAGAGTTCATGGACAGCAATCAAAATGCATGTGTAACAGAACCAACAACTGGGAACTCGTCTTGTTGGGAAGTCTTTGCATGTCAAAAGAAATTACTAACAGAGTAAAAAGACAGTCCACAAATTTCAAAAAAATCTTAACTAATAAGTATTGAGACAAAAGTCTTCCCTTTAGAATTTATGAGACCTAAAAAACATTAGGGTCCCAAAATTCAAAGACCCAATCCAGAAATGGGCATCCAAGATAAACACACGCTTTTCAGAGGAACAAGTATTAGAAGTTTACAAATACACGAAGAAAGGAACCATATCACCAGTCACCCATGAAATGCAAATTAAAACACTCTTAGATACCATCTCACCCCAGAAAGAATGGCCATCATAAAGAAATCAACCAACAACAAATGTTGGGTCTTTCTTACTCTTTCTCACTCATATACAGGGTCTAACCCACCACCAGATGACTAATGATTCTTTCTAGTTTGTTTCTTCTCAGTCCTCTCTTAGAAAATTATTTTAAGAAATATCTTCTGGTTTGAAATTTTTTCAATTTTGCGTTTCACTCTGTTGTCTTCAGAGGTTAGTACTTCTTTTTTTCAAAATCCAAATAAAAAATGTTTTATACCTTATATACATGTCATAAATCATCAACTCTGCCATTGTAATGCACAATCATCCACTGATGATAAGTACATTAGTCATAGTTGAGTTCTAATAAAACTTTATTTAGAAGAATCAAAAATAACATCTTAACTTTGGCCTAATTACCACACTTCATTAATAGCTGCTTTGAATTCTCTCCCCAATTTCAAAGTCTGTTGGAACTCAACTAAACATTGCATTTTATTTCTTCTTCCTCATATCTTCATGTTTTCATCCTTGTAAAGACATTTTCTCTCTTAAACATTGCAGTTATATAAAATATCTCTCTTACTATTCCTGTACTACAGCACCATGGCTAATTCTTGCTACTCAAATTGTGCATCTAACACACGTTCCCATGTGACCCTGAGAGCAGTTACGTTTTTGCGAGTGCTCAGGCAACTGATTATGAGGGCCAAAATTATACAGGAGATGAGAATTGATAGGTAATAATAGCATCAAGTACTTATAAGTGTTTACCATGTGTCAAACACTAATTAAGTGTTTACATACAAAAACTCATTTAATCTTCACAATAATGTTATGAGTTATTATCCTATCTAATGAAGAAAGAACAAAAACAGATGGATTAATTAAATAACCTGCCCAAGACCAAACAGCTTGTAAGTAGTGAAGCCAGTACAGAAACCCAAGTGGTACTGCTCCAGAGTCAACATTTTTCACGATTATTCTCTCCTGGAAGGTGCTGTCTGACTCAGAAAATGCCCTGAGAGGAATGATCTGCCCTCAGGAGTCAATTCGAGGCAGGGAGAATAGGGGAAGAAGTTGAGTTCTAACTATTTTAATGGGAAGATTAAGGAATGAAAAAGTTTGTTGAGTATGCTAATTTTTAATTTATTCTGTAAATGGCTGTATAAGAACTTCAAAATAAATTTCCCTTGGATTGATCACTTGGGTCTTGTTAGAAAATTTCTTGCCAGATGTACAGTTTTAAAATCATTTGAGAGTCTGTTGGTGATTTTCAAAACATACATACAAATACATCATCTATGAATTTCACTGATGTGTAGATTATGATTCAGTAGACGGGGCCTAAGGTCCTGCAGCTTTAATCAGCTTCAAAACAAGACTGGATTCAGGGTCATGTGACCAGTCCTACTGCATTATGATCCCACACCTGAACTTACGTTTGGCTCTTAGCATTTTAATATCGTTGGTGATTTATGAACAAGGAGTCTCACACTTTATTAGTTTTTTCCATTTCAGATAATACTGCTTCTACTGGCCCCTAAAACATACCTTGGATTTGAGGGAAACTAGTAGGGGGCTTTGTAAACTATAATTCACAGAATAAATCAGCCCGCATGTGTCAGTAATGCTTTACTGTACAACAGCAGCAACCTCCTATTTACATACTGTCTATAGGCTGTTTCTACTACAGCACGAGTTAAACAGTTGTGACTACCAACTGCCATAGTGTTTTCAGAGCCCAAAATGTTGCTTATGTTTTCTTTTAAAGAAAATATTGGCTGACACCTGGTCTAGTAAATGACATTAGAAGCCAAAGAATCAGCAACAAACAGCCAAGCAATAATTTTCCCACACATTTCCATCACATTCATTAGGTATATTTTGTCTTTAACAAAGCATGTTTGTTTGTTTGTGACGGGGGTCTTGCTATGCAGCTCAGACTTGCCTTAGCTTGCTGTGTAAACCATGCTGGCCTTGAAGTCATGCTGGTTCTCCTGCCTCAGTCTCCTAACTGCAGAGATAAAGGGTATTAAAATTTAATGACTAGATTCTTCTTCTAACACATCCTAAATGTGAGTCTGGTTCTATATAACTAAAACTATGTTTCAGGAGACACAAAATACTTATTCAGTATTATGGAGTGTTATGCTAAAGAGAGCCTGCTACTTCCGCATTTCATACCAGGCAACAGTCCATAGCGGGAGCCCATACTTGTGCCTTTTTTGTGTGATGATCTTCTCAGAGAGTTGTCCTTACTCTTTCTTTTCTTTTTTTTTTTTCCTTCTTGAACACTTGAACAAAGCCTATAGCTAAGTCATACCTATTCTTATCATGCTACAGTCTTTGAGCAATAATTTAATAGCTTTAAACTCTTCTCCAGATGGCCACAGGGCTCTCAGAGTAGGCCCCTGCATCAAGCTGATTTCATCAGGGAGGGTACAAGAGCAGTCAAATACACTTTACCTACCATCAAGGTCAATAATTTTGACTAAATGAGTCTATTTCTCAAATTCAATTTATTTTTTCTACTTTTATTTACATGTGTTTGGGTTTGTATGTGTATGTCTGAGAAGAGTGGTACTCTTTCTTACTAATTTCTTGGAATTTTTGAGATTCATAAAAAATCATGTAAAATTATAGCTATATAATCTGAAACATAAAATACTGAAAAATCAATAATTTTGAAGCAATTATAATTTGAATCACACTAGCATGATTTACTGCCTACTATAGTCTATAAAGCAAAATAAAATTACTTATGTTATAAAACATATAACCCAAAAATGTTATATGTAGATTATATTAAATAATTCTATAAACCAAAAAGAGGTAATAATTCAGTAAATAAAGAGCAAGATGCCATAGCTGAAGTTGCACTAATGGCTAAAAGACATAGGAATTGCTTCCTCAGCAATTATGAGAATTCTAATGGAAAGTCCCATAAAATATTTAAGAAAAAAAAGCATTCTTTAAAAATGAAATCTTACATTTCTATGTACTAGCAATGATGTGGAGCCAGAATTCTGCTAGCCAGAATGTAAATGGGATGAACATCCTGAAAGCTCATGTCATATAGGCCATTAAAAGTATAAATATAAATGACAGTATCATTACTAATTACAAACACAATGATTTTTGCTCAGAGGAGTGCAAAAGAATTCTCACTGCAGCTGTGTCTGCAATTGCCAAAAATAGCATCAAAATCCTCTCCAGCCATAGAATGAATAACTAAATTATTGTATAGTTGTAGAAAGAATTCTACAGGAAAATAAAAAGTATTATTATTACATGCAATAAGGTGGATGAGAAAATAGCACACTTAGGAAAGTATGCAATTTTATATAAATAGTAAAGATTGGGAAAGTCAAACCAGTATGTTTAAAGTAAAGAGTAAGGGAGGAAAGAGAAAGGTATTGGAGATGCTGGAATATTTTCTATTTACATCTGTGGATGGTAATTTTGTTGTTTATTTTATTGTTAGTAACTTATCTAACTTATGCTTTATGAATTTCTTTGTGTGCTATAAAAGGGGGAAGTTACAAGGATAAAATATCTAAAGTATAAAAATTACTTTACCTAATAATTCATTCTAGATGAATGCAAATTATGAGAGCTGCAATCTTGTTATTGAAAAGCTGACCATTTTCCTTTCCATTCTAAAAATATATAAATAGCTGACACTAAATTGATTGAACTAATGTTACAAATAGCTTGCAACCAATTCTTAGCATAAAGTTATTTAAATAGTGGCAGAGTTTCTTTTACTATATAGAGAAAATAGGTATTCAGGCTAGATTAAATCATTTCAACTTAAAAAGCAGTGATAAATCTTTTGAAATTTTAAAAATATGAATTAAATATTTCATTTCTGTTAGAGAAGGCAATTTTCCTTTAACAGTCTTGACTGAATACTAATGAGTAAGTAGATATCACAAAAGCTATAAAAGACAATCAAAGAATAGCATGCTGCCCACATAAACTTTTCCTAATACCAAAAAGTAAAGAAAAGGAAAAAAAAAAAGGCAGAACTGTGGCACAGTTGTACTTAGTACTGAAACAGAGTTAATAAAAAGCAGTGACTTCTGATATTTATCTCTACAACAAAATACTTTGTCTGCCAAGAATGAAATTGGAAGTCATTTGTACGAGAACAGACTTAATAAATTCCAAATAATAAGTTTGACAGAGTAATTAACATGTTAGAGTTTACAAATTCCAAAAAAAATAGGTTTCTGTGTTGTGTTTTGTTCTTGATTTTATGTATTTGGTACAGTGTATCACTATGCAGCTTGGACTCTTAGTAATGCTCAAGTTTTAGCCTCCTCAGCATTGAGATTACAAGGGTGCACCTTCATGCCTGGAATTGGTCACTGGCTCAGTGCGTCCAGTGGAGGGTTGGGACAGCATAAAGGACTAGGGATCGAACCCTGGTCCCCGAGCTTGCCAAAGTAAGCACTTAATCTGCATAGCTATCTCTTTGACCCTAAAAAGTTAGTTTTTTACCAGTAGAAAAATGCATAATCAAATATTTATAGAATATGAAATTCATACATTTAGCAATACTAGATAAGAAATAATTATTTCATTGCTACTTTGAAGAATCAGAATGGTGCTTTCAGTAGGAAAGTGAAGCACCAAAAGACCGTGAAGAGGAGTATAGAGTTCAGAAAATTAAGGGCATTCTACAAGAAGCTCCCCAGGAAGTAATGTCCTCAGAGGGAACAATATGTAAGAAGTGTCAAAGTTGGCTTTGGAGATATTGTTTTCAAAACGTATATATGCTAGAGTAAAACTTGAACTGCAATTTCCAGAAAAGAAAATTCTGCCTACTGCCTGATTACATTGTTTGAGTGTTATTTCTGGGGACCCTCATTATAAAGCTAAAAATAGATACAAGCCAGGTGGATTTTCCCTACAACACTCAATCTACAGACAACATAAAGTCAGAATAGGGATCCTAAGTACTAACTGAAGGCAACAAAATGCAGTTTCACACCACATGTGAGCTGATTTTCCTTGTGCCCCCTGGAAATGCTTAATTAAAAATATTGTTTGTATTATAATCTGTCAGTAAATTAGTAAAAATGGAATTTCAGAAATGCTAGCACTCAGTTTCTATACTTCCAGTCATGTAAGCCCAAAATAAGCTCAAAACAGAATTATAAAGGGGAAATAGAGTTTGATTGAGTGTAGGTACAAGGAACCATCCTCACTACAGGTGCTGTTTCTGCTTGTCACACTAATAATCATTTCAAGAATTTGAAGGGACCAACTGATGGTCTAGAACTTTGAGGAGTGACTTGATGTCAAATGCTGGACT
>PVJA010052498.1:0-12361 GCA_004027025.1 Myocastor coypus
GTTCGATCCCCGGCACCACATGCTGCGCCAGCCCCAGCTCATGGCCATAAAAACGAGTGAATAAACAAACAAAGGTTCTGAAACAAGAAAAAAAATAAAATGAAAATAAAAAATTCTTTAAAAATAAATTAATTAATTAATTAATTAATTTTTTAAAAATCTTGGATGAGGCTAGTGAGATAGCTCCATGGCACAAGTGCCTGCCTGGCAAGTGCAAGGTAGTGAGTTTGAACCCCGATCCCGGGAGAAAAAAAAAAAGAAAAAAATTGTATGAATTTGAAGCAGCTGGAAAGTACACACAGTGCCCAGTTACTTTTTCTTTCTTTCTACCTGGAATACACATGTGATTCTGGGGCTAAAGGAGGCACTGCGTGGCCATGAGAACTACACAGATTTTCATGCTATCATTCTGAGCTTCGAACTTACTCCTCCAAGTGCCACTTTCCAGGATTACTTTGCCGCAGATATCTCTATTACTCTCAGCTGATAGAGCAGATATAAAGGCAAAGAAATGAAAGATGCCTAAGATATAAGAGGATCCTTTATGAAATCCATTCACTGAAAAAAAAAGAGAGAGAGAGAAAGAAATGCAGGAGAGTCATGAGGAGGAAGGGGCTGCAGTGTAGGGGACAGGAATGCAGCCCCTTCCCCCTGCACCCCATCCTCCTCAAGCTACTACTCGTTACAGGGGATTAAACCCAGAATCTTATGTGTATCAGGCAGATGCTCATGCTGCTGAGCTAACTTAGCAACCCCTACTACTTATTTTAAGCAAAACAACAGCTACCAGCATCTGTCAGTGCTGGAGCTAAGTGATGTGTAAGTTCAGGCAGATAACCGGACAACAAGAGTCATGCTGAGCCTGGGCCGAGACTGCAAACCAGAGGCAGGAAAAGAACTTGAATGCCAGAAATGAGAAATAAGCTACAGCTGTCTTGCCCACCTTTGATGCCCAGGAGTGTAGACAGACCTCAGTTGGTACACAGACCTCAGTTGGCTGATGGGAACAGAGCACATCTGCCTATGGACAAAGTTCCCTTTGCTCTCCACCACAGATGGGACTGACCACAGAGGAGCCTCTAGTAACCTACAAATATGTCACCTCACTGATGGGAGAAGTAGAGGAAACAGCACAGGTCCCAGACCTAGACTAGTGGTGGCCGACCTATGGCGCGCACTTCCCAGCCAGCACACAGAACCCTCTCTGTCAGCAGGGAAGCCAGATCACCCCAGCAGCAGAACACTAGAGAACTGCTGCTGTTTTCTGAACTAAAACCTCAGTACTTGGGCTGAACTGCAGTGTTGGCACTTCGTGATCACTAGGTGGGTTCTGAGATGCAGTTTGGGCACTTGGTCCCTAAAAGGCTCACTGTCACCTACCAAAACCAAAACCGTGAAAAGACTCCTGCTACTGAGGAAGGCACTGGAGATGCTCTCTCCTAAGAGATCAACCACTGACACAGCCAAAATACTTGGCCCAACGCAGAGGAGGAGGAGTAATGCTGGGAAGACCCAACGCCCACATCACGAGACACCAAAATCTGCTGCCGGGGCAGGCAGGAGGGAGGGAGGACCAGCAGACGCTGATAGCTTCCCTGTCTGCAGACCTGTGACAAAAACTCTGCAAACTTCTTCAGCCTAAGGAACACGGTAACAAACAAAATCTAGTACAAAACAAAAACATAGAGAGCTCCAGAAATGGTAAAAGACAATGTCTTCTCTTTTATTGTTCGAAAAGACAAGTGACAGCCCAAAGGAAAAATAGCAAAAATGCACGATAAATTTTATAACAGATGAAGTAACATGTATGACAATCATGGGCGGCAAAAACAACGGGAAGGAGGAAGTGCAAGCATATAACGGTGCACCTCCATCCTGGTTCATCCTTTTGGGTGTTGGGAGTTTTGTCTCATGAAGAAGAAAAAAGTAACAGAGACACCACCCCGCTTAAAGTCATGGTCCAAATCTGACCTGCTTAATGAAGACTTACTGAGCTATCCAGTTTATAACACACCTGTCATGGTCAGCCTTCTCCTCGCTAGGACAGTATGCATTACACTGCCAACTAAAAAGAGGAAAACTTTAACCTGGCTCCTGGTTTCTGCACTGCATGGTAGCCAGCTCCAAGGTAGAAATAGGATAGTAAAGAGGGTGTGGTGAAACACAGAAGCTCACTTCATTGTGGCTGAGAAGCAGAGAAGGGCAACAGGGCCAAGAAGGAGACCCACGCATAAGACTTCTGTGACAGGGGCCTGGCAGGATGGCTGTGGTCTAAAGCGCCTGCTTAGGAAAGCCTAGGCGGCTGCAGGGACTATGGTTCAATCCCCAGCACCACATACTGTGCCAGCCCTGCCCTCAGGGCAGGCTGAGCCAGAGCCAGCCATGAAAGTGAATGAACAAATAAACAAGGGTTCTGAAACAAGAAAAAAAAAAAAGAATTCCATGACAGCCCAGACACAAGCAGAAGCCCGCTTTACTAATGCCCCAAATGGCTCTCAAGCCAGTCAAGTTAATAGTCCCGCTGAACTGCTACAACTCCACATATGCCCCACACTTTCCATGCCAACTCAATCAGATGCAACACCACTGTTTTCTTCATACTACACTTCAGCAGAGAATAAAATTTGCCTGTCTCCTCTCACCAGAATGCAGGCTACAGAAGACATGGAATATCTATTTTCTCCACTACTATATCCAAAAGTGGGTAGGATACTGTGATTAAAGGCTCACTGGGTGATTTTATGAAATAAGACCTGAAGAAATGAAATTATGTTACATCTGCAGCACAGAATGTGTACAGTGACTAAAGTTAACAGAGCCAAGGTAGATAAATTAGGATTTACACGATGTTCAATATATTGAATAAGAAATGCTAGCTGAGTAGGCCTACTCCATTTTCATTTTTATAAAAATAATTGTTTTAGATATGTGAGGGTGTTTGTGTCTGCATTTGTGGACATAGCACTTGCAAGTTATGAGGACAAACATATTTAATGAAAAGGGTTCAAGGCTGAGTAGCCCTTATTCAGAAAGATTTCTGGATTCTTCTACATTTACTCAGATTTTGAAAAGTTCGTACATACATAGCCAGACATGGTCAGGAGGAAATATAAGCCTAAACACAAAATTCACTTGTGCTTTACATACATCTTACACGGAAACATCAAAGTGATTTTTGTACAAGATCATCAGTGCGCCTGTGTTGTGACAGCTACCCACCACGTAAGGACAGGGGTGAGACGCTCCCCTGTGGTATCACACTGATAGAGGGCATATGATACAGGGATGATGCAAGACCACCAAATAACCAAGAGAGCACAAGGGAATGTCGGATAGGCCAAGTTTATGTTCTCTAAAATTGAAGAATGAAGCCAGGCGTGGTGGCTCACGCCTGTAATCCCAGCACTCGGGAGGCTGAGGCGGGAGGATTGGTGCGAGTTCGAGACCAGCCTGGGCTACAGAAGTGAGCTCAGGACCAGCCTCAACTGCATAGCAAGACCCTGTCTCAAAAAGACAAAAAAATAAATAAATAAATAAAATAAAATTGAAGAATGAATTCTAGGAACAAGAGCGATAAAGAGTAAGAAGTGAGAAAAAAGCTTCCAAGAGGAACAAAAAGGGCTCCTGGGGGTGGGGGGGCCCAGAGAGCCCACTTGTCAAGGAGGTTTTATAGAGGAAAACCACTAAGTGAGACAGGTGGGACAAAGTATAGTTAGCCAATAAGATTAAAGTATAGTGGCTTAGGTAACATTGATTAGGGTCACATGGAGGGCAAGGTGCATAGCAAACAATTAGGGAACAAAGAAGGACACCCCTGAAAGAGTGGATTTGGGAGGTTTTGCTCCCCTACTCAAGATGACTGGCACATGAGAGAATACCGATCACTGCTGGTGAGCCCTAGGGGAGTGTGTGGGTGTAGTCCCTCCCCTAGTCCAGAGGCCTGAGCTTCAGCAAATGCAACTCTAGAGGCAGCTGTCCTCTGTACTGACCTCTCTGGGGCCCAGTCCTGCCTGACCACAGAAAATATTTCTAACTAACTCAGATGCCTATATTAGTACAGGCACTCAGAAAATTTTCAGTTTCAGTGTATTTTTGTCTTCAGTTGTAGATACTCAACCTGTACATGGAGCAATTGAAGCTCAAATTCTGACGAGTCCTCCATTTCCAACAGAACTCGCTTGGACCACTTCCCTCAACTATCAATGATGGTAGCCCCTTCACAGGCTGCTGCGGGTCTTAAATGAAGACTTAAAAAGTACCCAGTGGCTATTGTCTGTCATTCACCCTTCTGTTACTTGCTACCAGGACAATGTCTAACAACTGCAACTGCTTTATAAATATTTATGAAATAAACTGTACTATCACAAAAACTCAAAGATAAAGTTTTGAGGCATTATTTTCAGTGGATTAGTTAGGCATTTTAAAAACCCGCAGCAAGAGCTGCAACCAGGCCATGGGGAATGTGGATGAGCACACAGAAAACAGAGATGGCATACACAGCAGGCACCGTGGGGCTTATTTATCTTCTCATTATATTTTTCAGGTGGATTATCATCAGCCTCCAGAAAATGTAAATAAACACCCGCTGGCAGAATCTTGGCCCTAGGATAAAAATCCATTGTTTCTTCAACAAAGTCATCTTCTAAACTGATCAACAAACAACTTATTTTGTAAAATCTGGTTTTATACATGATAGTTCTGCCTCTGCCTGCTTTTACTTACTTTCCATTTTAGGGCCTTTTCATTCCCATGTGTTTTGTTGAGTTGTCGTTATTACTGTTGTTGTTTACAATGTGTATAACTTCAATTTGCTTTTTAAAAACCATTACTGTATTTTCACAAACTGAGCACAAAAGCTTTATTCAGGAATATTTCACTTGGGATTTTATCTTCCTGAACATCTCTAGTTCGAATCCTTCAGTGGTTTAAAGACCAGGAGGTGGGACCACAGGAGGTGTGGGAACCTGGGACACAGCCGTGGGCAACTTGTCTGTGGGAATCTTTGCCGTCCCTTGCTGCCCTCACCAGGAAAATAATGAGCCAAACACATTGCCTCTTTAGTTCCGCTAACCATCCCCGTTGGCAACACTACTGGTGTTTCTACTCTTCTGCTCATGCAAAACTTTTATAAAATATAAGGACAAGAAAAGGTATGGAACAGAAGGGAAGAAACTGGGAAAAATGAAGAACCAAGATATATCATACACAAGTACAAATACCTTATGATGACTGTGATCATTATGTACATCTAAAGTATACCAATCTGCTGGGCCTGGTGGCACACGACTGTAATCCCAGTACTTGGGAGGCTGAGGCAGGAGGATCAGTGCGAGTTTGAGACCAGCCTGGGCTACAAAAGTGAGCTCAGGAACAGAGTGAACTGCACAGTAAGACCCTATCTCAAAAAGACAAAAAATAAATAAAATAAATAAAGTGTACCAATAAGGGACTGGGGAGATAGTTCTGTGGCACAAGTGACTGCCTGGCAAGTGCAAGGTCATGAGTCTGAACCCCAGTCCTGGGAAAAAAATAAATAAAGTGCACCAATAAAATAAATTTCCTGGGCTACAAAAGTGAGCTCAGGACCAGCCTCAACTGCATAGCGAGACCCTGTCTCAAAAAAGACAAATAAATAAATAAATAAACAAATTTCAAGGAGCCCGGTGGAATGGCTCAGTGGTCTAAAGCGCCTGCTTGGGGAAGCTTGGGCGGCTTCAGGCACCACGGTTCGATCCCCCCTGGCACCACATGCTGTGCCAGCCCTGCCCTTGGGGCAGGCTGAGCCGGCCATAAAAATGAGTGAATAAACAAACAAAGGTTCTGAAACAAGAAAAAAATAAATAAATAAAATAAAAATTCTTAAAAAAATAATAATAAAAATAAAAAATAAAATAAATTTCAAAAGTTAAATGGTTGGGAGCCAGGCGTGGTAGCATACGCCTATAATCCCTGCACTTGGGAGGCTGAGACAGGAGGATCAGTGCGAGTTCGAGACCAGCCTGGGCTATAAAAGTGAGCTCAAGGCCAGTCTGAACTGCATACTGAAACCCTGTCTCAAAAAGACAAAAAAAAAAAAAGTTCAATGGTTGGGTTCAGTGGTGACGTTATGAGGAAAACTGCATCTATTCTGATCCGTTTCAGGTTTGCAAGAATTGTGGACACAACTGAGTTCGTGAACTGAGGCACCACTGTACTGGTTTTCCTTTTTGTTTGTTTGTTTATTTATTTATTTTTGTTTTATGGCCGGCTGAGCCTGCCCTGAGGGCAGGGCTGGCGAAGCACGTGGTGCCGGGGATTGAACATCGAACGTCGGTCCCTGCAGCCGCCTAAGTTTTCCTAAGGAGGCGCTTTAGACCACTGAGCCATCCTGCCCAACCCTGTACTGGTTTTCAATATGATATATTTCATACGAAAGTAAAAATCACCAAGACCACCAATCAATCAAACCAAAAGACTCCATTATCACAGTTTCCCATGAGGTGCCTCATTCAGTCCACTGGAAATTATCTTCAACTGTGACACAATGCACCTCGAACCCACAAGCTTTCTCCGTACCCCCCACTTCTGCTGAGTTCAAGCTCTCCGGACTGTCCTTCCCCAGCTGTTCTCCTGGATGGTCAGCTCCTTCAACACCAGCTCCCCCTGGGAGAGGTCATCCTCTCCTAAACCACACCCATGCTCACCTTGTCAGCTTCCTTCATTTAATACTAAATTGCCCAGCCTCGATTCAGTTCTCTCAATGTGAAAAATCAACACATGGCTCAAACTGCAATCATCTTGTAAAACCGAAGGGTTATGCAAGTACACGCGTTATAAAAGTATGATAACAACATCTAGAGGCAATTGTTAGAATTGTTCAAGCACGATTCTTTGGTAATCATTTTTTTGTTCTTTTTATTTTACTTGTTTACCACCTATCTCCTCACACGAGAAAACAAACTCTTTGCAAAGACATTGTGTCTGGCTCTCTTGTGTATTCCAGGGTCTAGCACAGTACCTGCCACATGAGTAGTTAAATGACTGAAAGCCAAAAAACCCTGTAGACTGAAATCAATCTGGAAGAAAGAGTCGAGCCCTGGTGATAGGCTGAAATAGGATTTTTTTTTTTTTTTTTTTGTCTTTTTGACACAGGGTCTTACTATGCAGTTCAGGCTGGCCTTGAGCTCACTTTTGTGGCCCAAGCTGGTCTTGAACACACACCAATCCTCCTGCCTCAGCCTTCCAAATGCTGGGATTACAGGCGTGCGCCACCACGCCCGGCTTAGGAGGATTTAAATTTAACCCCTGCCTGAGCAACTTAGTAATTTAACAAGGATCTGTCTCAAAATATAGTACACAAAGGCATGGGCACAAAGCTCAGCACAAAGTCCCAAGGTTTAATCCCTAGTATTGCAAAAAATAAATAAACAAAATAAAAGGAAGGCAGGCAGCTGTAAGTGTATTTTTCCACTTAATCCTGAGACCCTGATGGGTTTTACACATTACCTCGCTACATTTTAGGTTCAAGCCCAATGTCAATCTCCATCACCCCACGATAATCATGCAAGCCAGGTAGGGAACAAAATGGTCATGAGGTCAAAAATGTAATCCAGCTGGCTGTTTGCTTAATGTTTTGTCCACATGTACACTTAATGAATTAGCTTTGAGGAACCTAAATTTAATCTATCTGCACAATCCTTTGCATTTCACATCTTCACTGAATCATTAAACCGCTCATGAAATCACTGATCTGGCACATGACACAAAAAAAAATCCACTGTATTGTATCTTATTCTTATCGTTAACAAATCCTGCAATGTATAGATGTGAGCATCAGCTCAGGCCTTTTTCTGTTCAAGAGCCTCCCAACAGTCTCTGCCCTTTCCTTTCTTTGGCATTGCTACATAAATTTTACAAAAATTAAAAAAATAAACAGCAGGGCCCGGCAGAATGGCTCAGTGGTCTAAAGTGCCTGCAGGCGGCTGCAGGGTCCAAGGTTCAATCTCCCGCACCACATGCTGTGCCAGCCCTGCCCTCGAGTCAGCCATAAAAATAAATAAACAAACAAAAGTTCTGAAACAAGAAAAATAAAATAAAAATAAAAAATAAAATAAAAAAATTAAACAGCAATGAACCTATAAAAAATAATGCTGAAGAAAACTCTGGTAAGATCACGACATAAATAGTACCAGGGAATCAGGTAGCTCAGCGGCAGGGGCCCTCTGAGAAACCCTGCAGAAAAGGGCCAGGTCTGGAGAAGAATTAGGGAGCCCTAGTGGGAAAGGGAATCCAAGTGAGCATGGTGAGTACAACTGGAGAATGACTTCTCGAACTCTGTCTGGATTGAATTTGCTCAATCTGAAATCAACACATGGCTCAAACTGCAAACATTTTGGGAAACAGAAGTGTTATACATGCATACGTGTTATAAAAGTATGATAAAAACATCTATAATTTCCAATGTGTACATCTAAGAAGAGTCTAACCTTATTTTTGAATGGAGAACACATGTTTACAGATGCAGCCCCCTGTCAGTGCTTGCCTAATGTGCATGATGAGGCCATGGGTTTCATTCCCAGCACCATAGGAAAAAGGAATAGAGGACATGAAAAGTTTTAAGTAAGGTCCTTAATACAGCTGCTGGAGGAACAACTCCTCAGACTCCCCCAGTTTATAGTCAGTTGAGCCTAAGGCAGTATGAAATGTATTTTAAGAACTGACTGACTAGATACAAATGGGCAATGGATGTATTGACAGCGTACTGGCAGCCACCTTCACCTTGCAATCCAGTTAAGGTCTATTTGGCTTTAGCTTTGTTATCCTATCCTAGCCTTGGAAGGTAAAGAAGCTGAAGCTCCTTTTAAGGTCATTTCTGCATTGTTTTTAAAGAATTTTTTATTTTATTTATTTATTTTTTCTTGTTTCAGAACCTTTGTTTGTTTATTCACTCATTTTTATGGCTGGCTTAGCCAGTCCCGAGAGCAGGGCTGGTGCAGCATGTGGTGCCGGGGATCAAACCATGGTCCCTGAAGCCGCCCAAACTTTCCCAAGCAGGCGCTTTAGGCCACTGAGCCATCCTGCCAGGCCCCCATTTCTGCATTTTGTTTCCTTTTGATTTGATTTGTTTTAGACCAGGTCCCGATAGGCAGTTCAGGCTGGGCTTCAACTATGCAGCCCAGGCAAGCCTCCAACTCACAGCAATCCTCGGGCTATGGCCTCCTGAGGGCGACTGCAGGTGCTAAGGTCATTTCTGTCATCAATGAATCTGTCCCGTGATTCTGTGACTGAGACTCTACAGACCATAGTTAAACTATAATTAATAATAGCTTCAGTTTACTGAAAACTTCTGCATATTTGTTTTGAAATATAGATAAGCATTCTAGCTGTACTCTTGATGACAGTCTCTTAGCTTCTCTGGGAAAGGACCAGTGTCTATCAGTGCAGTAATAAAATGTCACAATAAAATATAATGATTAAAGAAGTTGTCAATCTAATGCCCAAAAGCAATTAGGTACTTCCAGAATAACAAACAAATGAAAAAATAGGTTGAAATTAATTTTAAAAATCAAAATTAAAGGCCGGGCGTGGTGGCTCACACCTGTAATCCCAGCACTCGGGAGGCTGAGGCAGGAGGATCGGTGCGAGTTCGAGACCAGCCTGGGCTACAAAAGTGAGCGCAGGACCAGCCTCAACTGCATAGCGAGACCCTGTCTCAAAAAGACAAAAAAAAAAAATCAAAATTACACTCGTAGACTTCCTAAAAATCTAATACGAACTGGGATGGTGGTGCACGCCTATAGTCTAGCACTCAGGAGGCTGAGGCAGAAGGATCACTAAGTTCAAGGCCAGCCTGGATGACAGAGAGCATGCAAGACCAGTCTGAGCTACCTAGTGAGATCTGATCTCAAAAATAAATATAAAAATTTTCTATAAAGCATAAATTCAGTGGTTATGTAATAAGCCTAACCTTCCAAGGACTGCAATTTTAAACAAACTATTTTTAAGAACTGTGTCTAGTTCTTTTTTAGGCAACTACATTTATGGTAGAGACCTCTAAGTTAAGTAATTTGACAATTCATCACTAAAGGGGAGAACAAAATCAATTTCAGTCATGGATACACTTAGCTGGGAAACAAGGCTGGCTCTCACCATTTGTCAGCATCTGCTCACTGCACCTCTAATTCCAGCGATCTTACTCCTGTTCGTGCACAAGCTCGGTCCTGCTAAGGAGGAGTGACAAGGAGAGCTGACGGGGCTGGCAAGGGGCTGGGAGAAGGGCTCATAATGCCCACCGTTAAGATCCAACATGTATTCCAGAAAGAACCTGAGCTTCTGACTCTGAAGCCAGGAGTCTATGGCCTAATCCATTACCCCCAAAACAAATAGCTGGGTGTGGTGGCTCCTGCCTATAATCCCCACACTCAGGGGGCTGAGACAGGAGGATCACTGCAAGTCTGAAGGCAACCTGGCATGTATGTAGCGAGTTCCAGGTCAGCCTGAACTACTTAGCAAAATGAGAAAGAATAAGAGAGTGAGAGAGAGAGAAAAAAAAAGGAGAAAGAGAAGACGAAGAAGAAGAAGAAGAAGAAGAAGAAGAAGAAGAAGAAGAAGAAGAAGAAGAGGAAGAAGAAGAGAGGAAGGAAGGACAAAACAGGAAGGAAGGAAGGAAGGAAGGAAAGAAGGAAGAGGGAGAGAGGGAGGAAACTGTAATTTTCTCATATCTTAAAATGAGAAGTACCGCTGATCCTCACCGACTGTTCCTGGTCAAGCCCACTAGCACAGAACAAGTAAACTACCAAGTCATAGCACAAAGAACCTGCTCATTACACACTGGCTCGCTCTCTGTACTCTCTCTTGGTGCTTCCCCAAGGTGCTTCCTGTGGTTCCAGATTTTACATTTCCTACAAAATGACCTTAACATAACTCACTGTGTTATGAGGTTACAACTTTAAAGTCCAAAGGGCTGCAATATTCCAGTAACTCTTCCTGGGCCTGGGCTTTCAACAACCAGCATTCCCAGACCCTTCTGGTAAGGGGCAGTGCAATGCCATTCCAAGTCAAGGAAATTCTGAGAGAAAAAATCCTAGATGCACGGACCACCTTGGCGGCACCTTCGGAGCCACACCCTGCGTTCCGGAGGAGAAAGCTCCGGGATGGGCGCAACTCCAGGCCTGGGCTGGGCTGCGCTCTGGACCGGCGGCCCGAAGAGAGCGTGGCTCCCGCCGCATCCTGCATCCTCCGGCGGCCAGAGCTGCGTGGCTGGGGACGCCGCCCACGCTCCTCCGCCCGCCAGGCGGCCGAGAGGAGGCGGCTCCGTCCCGCGCACTTCCTGCGGGAGGAGGAGGAAGGCGTCCCGGCGCGGGGAGGCCAGGAGACTGCGCGCTGCAGCCCGGGCCTGTGTCGGCCTTAGCCCGCCCGGCCACCAGGAGCTGCGCCGGCAACGAATCCGCCCCGGGCCCTACGAGGAGGCGAGGCCGGCGAGACGGGGCGCGGGCCCCCGGGTCACCCACCTTTCGCACTCTGCGGGCCGTGTAGAGCCCCATCCCGTCCTGCACCCCGGAGGACTTCAGAGAGAACCTGTCCGGCACGTACATGCCCAGCATGTTTGCGCTGCGAGGTGACCCCTGCGGACTTGGGGTGCCGGGCCTGAGGGGAAGCCGGCGGGAGGGAGGAAATGCAGCGTTCCTCCCAGAATCCCCACCGCCCCGCGAGGCGTCCAGGATCCCCCGCGGCTCGGCCCCTCCTCGTCCCGGCGGCTGGCTCGGCCCGAGCCGCCGCTGCTAGCGCTAGCGGGCCGGGGGGCGCGGGGGGCGCTGAGGGCGGGCGCCGGGCGCTGGCGCTGATTGGCCCGAAGTTGGCGGCTCTGACCCGTGAGGGGCGCACCGAGCGGCCAGAGATCGCCGCACACGGGCCTCACCCCCGACACACACACTGTCTGTCCGGCGCCCTGCCCCGCGCTCGCTCCAGTTGCCACAGAGTCGGCCTGGACGCGCCTGACGCTTTCTCCAGACAGCTGCATCCCGAGAGCCAGCCTGTGCCCGGATGCTGCGGAAGAGCCCTAGAGGTCCAGGAAATTCCGCTATTTTGCCTTCCTGCTTGCTTCAGCGTTGTGAAGCCAAGGAATATCAGAAAGTGGGTACATTAATGTGCAGAGAAGGGACTGGTGCACAGCTGCCGCTATTCTATTTCAGGTTGGAAATGTTTCGCAAATAATTGAACCGGTATTCCAAACAGTAGTAAATTTTTATGAGAGAGGTAGCCCTAGGAAGTTCTAACCCTTCACAAGATATACAAGTCCCCAATCCTCCCTGACCTGAAGATCACAGAGCTCTTCCACCACCTTGGACAGGGCAAGCGGGAGAGAATGTCCAAATAGAAGCTG
>PVJA010052499.1:0-12374 GCA_004027025.1 Myocastor coypus
AAAAAAAAAAAAGGAAAAAAAAAAAAAAATAAAAAAAAACATAAAAACAAAAAAAAAAACACTTTTAAAAAGAAAAAAAAAAAAAAAAAAAAAAAAAAAAAAAAAAAAAAAAAAAAAAAAAAAAAAAAAATTTAATGAGAAAAAATAGCAATGAAACAGTTTCAAAACAGGTTAGTAAGCCAGGCTTGGTGGCGCACACCTGTAAGCCCAGCACTTGGGAGGCTGAGGCAGGAGAATCAGTGTGAGTTTGAGACTATCCTGGGCTACAAAAGTGAGCTCAAGGCTAGCCTGAACTGCATAGCAAAACCCTGTCTCAATAAGAAAAAAAAAAAAAAAAAAACAGGTTAGTAGGACAGTTATAATAATTAACACATTGCATATTGTCTTCATAACAGCTGCCATTTTCTGATCATATCTTCTTTTTCTTTTCTTTTTCACGGTCTTTTTGAAACAGGGTCTCACTATGCAGTTCAGGCTGGCTTGGAGCTCAGTTTTGTAGCCCAGGCTGGTCTTGAATTCACACCAATCTTCCTGCCTCAGCCTCCCGAGTGCTGGGGTTACAGGCATGTGCCACCGTGCCTGACTGAACTCACTTTGTAGCCCTGGCTGGTCTCGAACTCACATCAGTCCTCCTGCCTCAGCCTCCCCAGTGCTGGGAGTACAGACAGGAGGCACCACCCCCAGCCTTGATCAGCCTTTCTTTCAGTCCCCATTCATCTGCTCATTCACTCAACATCTCTCCACCCACTTCCAAGTCCAGCTCTTCACCTGGCCCCTCCACCTAAAGTGTCCCCAGCTCCCAAGTCCCCAAGGAGCTCCAGTTCTGTTCCTAGCTTGCTCCAGCCCCATGTCCTATCCTCTGTCATCTCCCCACCTCCTGTGAGCCTCCTGGAGGCTCTGCAGAACTTAGTGACAAGGAAGGTGCTGTCACACACAGGAAACAGCGGCCTGCTCGATTCCCAGTTACCTGACTCTAGGCCATCCTGCAAGCCACCAGCCTTCCGCTCAGAGACAGAAAGTGAACTTTTCCTCTAAACCAGACAGGTTAGACAGGGCACACCTCGGCCCCAGGTGACACAACTGAGGACTGAGTGCTCGTATGTACTTCTTCAGACCTCCCCTCTGGCCTTTCTGGGCCACTGGGGACAGAACTTAGAACCTGGCACAGCGTGAGCACTCACTCAGCCTCTGTACTGTGCCTAGCCCTGGGCCTCCCTCTGGCCTTGGGCACTGGTGTCTGGAGGCCGCAGGTTCCACAGCCACAAAAAAGTTAAACTGTGCTCAGGCTGGAACTCCTGGGTTCCATTCCCTGGCAGTGCTTAAATAAATAATTTGTGACAGACAGTGGACACTTCCATAATCCTAGTACTTTGGGAGGATTGCAAGTTAGAGACTTAGCCCCTATCGCAAAATTTAAGGGGTGGCAGGAGACTGGGCCTGTAGCTCAGTGTAGAGGCCCTGGATTCAATCTCCAGGAACACAAAACAAAACAACAAAACCAAGTCGCCGGGCTACTTCACATAAGGCCTTTCTGCCCGGCTAATAACGGCTCTCACTCGTTAACCACACACCAGATGCTGGGCTAAAAGCCTGACAGTTTAAACAAGACAGCAATCCTGAGGCAAGAGAAACGCACATTGTGACCAAACTCAGGCCACAACCACTCAGTTAATTCACAGCAGTCAGGACTGAGACCAGATCCCGACCAGGCCCCCCTCCCCTATGCCCACACCACCTTGGCCATCAGCAGAAATGTCTGGTACTCAGCACGATCCAGAGCTGACCCATAACAAAAGCCCTGCTCTCCTTACGGATGGGAGGATTTGGAACCCACTCACTTTACCCTGGGCAAATGGAATCAAACTCCCGAGTTGGCAGCAGTTGCTGTCTGCACCCGCTGCCTGCGTGGTGCCAGGCAGAGTTCAGCTGTGCCTGCCCCCTCCCAGGGCTGCGCTGCCAGCACCCCATTGGGCCTGAGGTGGCCTGGAGCCAGCGCTTGCACACACTGGGTCTGTGTGACCCTGCACTCCGGCAGTGGGCAGCGCTAAGGGCGCCGTGAAGCTGGGGCCACTTTGATCTGGCCAAACGTGGCAGAGAAAGGGCCTTGAACTGTGAATCTCTGGTGTGGAGTACAAAGTAAGTTCACCCGTCAGAGCTGCTCAGGTGTCTGGATTCCCACAGCCACCCTTGCCAGTGGTGAGGACAGCAGGTAACTGTGCTGGGGAGAGGCCAAGGCGCGCCCTCCCCTAGCCAGACAAACAGCTGGTGGACAGGCAGCAACCGGGGTGAAAGCTGCCAAAATGCTTGGCAGGTGCCACGGCCACCCTGAGGACATGGCAAGGTCACAGATGAAGGGCTTGGAGAAGAACCAAGTTTCACCAATGCTTAAACTGATTACATAGTGAGGAACAGTGCTCTGCTCAGTTCTCTGGGAGCTGAAGCAGTTCACAGGCTGCTAAATCCTGACTCCAGGCCCTGGGAATCCTCTTCCCAGCTCTGACTTGCATTCTCAGGCCTCCTCCCTTTTAGGGGAAGGGTCCTGGGGATGGTACTGAGGGGCACTCCACCGTGGAACTACCTCTCCAGCTGTCACTTTAGTCTGGCTAATGCACAGAGGCCGACCTGCTTCAATCCTCCTGCCTCAGCCTCCCTGTGGTATGTACCGCCAGGACCAGCTTCTTCTGGCCCAACTGGCCTTGCTGCATTTCCTAAGTACAGCATGTGCCTGGGCTTTGGACCTGTGTGCTTATTTTCCTCAGCCTGGAAAGCTGTCCCCAGGGGCTGTGGCATCTGCCTCCTTGCTCTCCTTCATTCTCTGTACAGACACCTGTCAGTGTGAACCTGTCCTCCATTTCCCAGAAGCACAGTATCACAATGTTTCATCAACTGCTGCCCACCAGGTAGTGAGCCCCATCCACACAGGCCCTGGCTTGGTCTCCCATGCTTGGATTGCTCCCTGGCTTTCCAGGGCCCGGCTGGCAGCCACCCAGCCATCTGCTCATAAAAACCCACTATGTCCCAGGGCACACTGGCTCCTCGGTTGCTGTCACGGACCACAATTGTGCCTTTGAACAGAAACCTGTCATTCCTGACACCCGGATCCCAGCCTCTGGCGTCCCCTATGTCCCTTAGCACGTGCTGAGGGCTTCGGACACCTGCCCTCTCTGTCTGGCCTGCATCTCTCCTCAGTGTTTCTGCTGAAGGGTGTGGGTCACTGGGCCCAGGGCTCAAGGGGATCGAACAGATGGTCTCACTTCCAGACCCATAGTCTAGGGCTGGGGATGTAGCTCAGCGGTATGGAGAAAGGCAGTGCTCTGCTCAGTTCCCCTAGAATGCACAGGGCCTGAACTTAATCCCTAGTAACACACACACACACACACACACACACACACACACACACACACGCACACAGGAAATAATAATAAACACAATAAACAGCCAGGCATGGGGGTGCACACCTGTACTCCCAGCACTTGGGAGGCCGAAGTAGGACAGTAATTGCCAGGTTCAAGACTAGCCTGAACTGCATGGTGAGACTGGCCTAAGAGCAGCAGCTTGAGGCAACAGTTGGTTTCCTGCCAGCTGTGTGCCCTCAGTAAGGTCATTTAAATCCCCCAACTCCACCTCTGTGTCAGTGAAACGGGGACTGCATTCAACTGGGTTGTAAGAGCCATGAGTGCTCAGAGACCTATGGGGGCAGCTCCTGGTGGCACAGGTGCACTCTTTTCTCTGAGGCCCAGCACTGCTGTTCAGATGAGACACATATTATGCCAGGTCACTGAAACCTGGTTTGTGGCACAAGTACAATATGGACCTCGAGATGCTCTGTCCTACAACACGGGTAACTGTAAGCAATATGCCATGAAGAGACACAGGGGAAGGAGCAGACTGTAGCCCAACCCACAGATCCCCTCCTTCCCAAAACGAGATGACCAGTCTACTCCGAAGATTCTTTACTGAAATTAACTTTAATATTTTAGTTGAAATTGGAATCAATTTCAACTCAGCTGATGGCTGAGGCAATAAAGACTTCATGGTGACAAGAACTCCCCACTACAAGGTCAAAAGAGCTTCTGGACTGATCATGCAAATGTCCTCAGGGTCTCTGCCCCATCTTCTTCAAGGTTCGATTAAGCTGGAAGGAAAAAAAGTGAAGTTAGGAAAGTCCAGGTTCAACGCCTAGCACTGAAAAAGCAAATAAACTAAAGTGAGATATGGACCACATGCACAGTCGCTCAGTCTTCCAGCGACCCTCAAGCCAGAGAAAGCACCTCTGGCGTAGATGTCCCCATGTGTGGAAAACCGGTCAAAGGGGCTGGGGAGATAGTTCTGTGGCACAAGTGCCTGCTGGCAAGTGCAAGGTCATGAGTTTGAACCTCGATCCCACAAAAAGAAAAGAAAAAGAAAACTGCAGTCGCTGGCCCACTCCGCTCACTGCTTCGGGTGGCGAGCCCTGCCGCGCTGCAGCTTCCTTCTTTCCCCAGAGGCAGGATCTGCAGTCATGGCCAGCAACTGCCCTCAGTCCTCCAGGGCCTGGCCGCTACAAGGCAGAATGGGCTCCAGCTCTCTTGCCATTCTACAAGCGGAGCCTGGCCCCTGATGGAGCACCAAAACACTGTGGCTCCAGCAATGGCTACCAAGGTACGCTCACTTGCAGTCTCACGCCTCTCCCAGGACTGGGCACTGAATGAATCGACTCCATTTTCAGAGCCTATGGAGCTGAGAAAGCTGGAATATGCCTGAAATCCCAGCACTCACTCAGGAGACTGAGGCAGGAGAATTGCTGAGTTCAAAGCCAGCCTGGGCTATAAAGTGAGACCCCTTCTCAAAGGAACAACAAAAGCAATTCCCTCACATAGGAAAACCCAAACAGAGCCTGCAATCCTTGACCCTGGTGGAACTGGTGAGACCTGTCTAGACTGAGAGTCCAGCCAAGGGGCAGGATGAGGAAGGTATGAGCAGGCAGGATTGCCCACACTGGGAAGGGGCAGAAAGGCACGAAGGGAGGCAGCGGGCCCACAGGCCGAGCAACATGGATGAGATGCCCTGAGAAGCTGATGCAGCAGCTCTCCAGCCCCAGCCCTGCAGGCAGCCAGGGACATGTGAGGGCCTCAGGCAGGTGCTCTTGAGAGCAGACACTGGCCACAAAACCTTTACCAGCTCCCAGCCACTTCCTCACCTTTGCCCTCAACCACCAGACTACCGTCTTGGACCTCTTACCTCTTCAAACTTGTGAATCTGACGGATGAAGAAATCCCCGTAGCGCCTGGCAACCTTGGTGTCTGCGATGTGGATCATATCCTGTGGGGAAGCAGAGTCAGGGAAGAGCAGGTGAAGCAGGACCACCACTCACATGGGGCTGGGGCTACTCAGAGGAGCTTGGGAGAGTCAGTAATGGCCTACTGTGGCTGCAAGGTCCTTCCCAAGGGATGCGAGGCCCCTGAAGCTGGGGAGAACCTCAGAGCGAACATACACCTGGGGAAGCCAGATTGCTGGCTCTCGGGGCCTAGGGGGCAGAGCACTGCCAGCGGAGCTTGCACCACCAAGCACAGAGCCCAAAGGACAGTGGGCAGGCGACCCGACAGCACAGCTGCCTGACAGCTACAGCACTAGAAAACTTGCATGATGGACGTGCTCTGACTTTCAGTGAGACTGTTGCAATCAGGATAGCTCAGCTCAGCCCTGCTCAACACTGTCTTCCAAAAGCCATAAGCTGCTAAGGCAAAATTTAGAGCACGATGAACTACTAAATCCAAACTTAAAAAAAAAAAAAAATTAAAACAAAACAAAATAAAAAAAAACTTCCAAGTCATGCCAACAATTTCGCTATTAAATACACACTTGACAGGGCCTAGCATGATGGCTCAGTGGTCTAAAGTGCCTGTTTAGGAAAGCTTGGGCAGCTGCAGGGACCACAGTTCAATCCCCGGCACCACATGCTGCACCAGCCCTGCCCTCAGGGCAGGCTGAGCCGGCTATAAAAATAAATAAATAAATAAACAAAAGTTCTCAAAAAAAAACCAAGCAAACAAACAAACAAAAAGACAAACACTTGAGAAAATCAGAAACATGTTTACTAAAAAACTCACAAACATCCATAGCACTTTCTTTTTTTTTGGACCCGAGGTTTTGCTAGGTCACTGTGGACGACCTCCTTAGTAGCTGGAGCTCCAGGTGGGCACCGCTGTGCTCAGCCCTACAGTGTTACTTTCTCTCTTTTTCCCCCCTATATGGAGGACCACACTCAGGCAAGTCAAAATAATTTAAATGTTAGTTAATGACTGGATAAACACATGTTATTCAACCACAGAAAGAATAGAACCAGGCGTGGTGGCGCAGGCCTGTAATCCCAGCACTTGGGAGGCTGAGGCAGGAGAATTGGTGTGAGTTCGAGATCAGCCTGGGCTACAAAAGTGAGCTCAAGGCAAGCCTCAACTGCATAGCGAGACCCTGTCTCAAAAAGACAACAACAATAACAACAAAAAAAGAATAAATGCTGATGTTACGAGGTGGATGAACCCTGAAAATATAACTGTGAAAGAATCCCAGCACAAGAGGCCATATGTCACTAATTCCGTTTATAGGAGATGTTGAGAACAGGCAAATCCACGGAGACAGAAAAATAGGTTAGCACTTTGCTAGGGATTGGAAAAAGAGGAATGGCGAATGCTCGCTAATGAAGTTTCTTTTCAGAAATATTCATTCTGGAATTAGGGGGCTGGGGAAATAGCTCTATGGCCCAAGTTCCTGCCTAGCAAGTGCAAGGTTTTGAGTTCAAACCCTGGTCCCACAAAAAAACAAAAAAAAAGGTAAAAATAAAGGAAACATTCTGGAATTAGATAATAACTATGGATTGTAAAATTCATTCATTTATCTATCACAATACTAGAGATTAAACCAAGGGCCTTCATATATCCCAGCACCCCACCTCCTCCAATTTTTCAAGTGTTGAGACAGGGTCTCACTAGGTTTCCTAGGCTGGGCTTGAACTTGGACTCTTCCATCCTTATCCTCTCAGGGCACTAGGGTTCCAGGTATGCACCACCACCCCTAGCCACCCACCTTACCTTCCAGCATCACAGATGATGAGCAAAGAGAAGAGCTACGTAAGGGAACAAGAAACTTCTCCAAGCACATGAGCCTCTGCCTTGGTCCTTGGTACTCCAAGACCCTTCTAGTAAAGCTGCAATCCCAAAAGAATTCCTCCTGAGATACATGAGAACTGAAGCTCACTCCATGCCACGCAAAGGCTGGGTTTGCACAGCCTGTCCCTTACTGTTGGGGTAGTGCAGCTCAGTGCTTGAGGCCATAACAGCAAGGGAAAAAGCCTCAGAGGTGTCAGCTTGTGTGTGTCTCAGCAGAAGCCAGGCCTCTTCTGCCCAACCAGGGCTTTTGGGGCTTATCTCCTGCAGTGTCAGGACCTCAGTCACTGAGCTGAGTTTATAGCAGCCCCAGAGCAGTAACATCTGCAAGTGCCCAAAAGCAAATCCCTATAGAGGAATGGACATGCATCCTAGCCCTCAGGGACTCAGGCAAAGCTAATCTCAACAACAGCGATGGATGGCTTGCAAGGGGAGAGAGAAAGAGAGAGAGAGAGAGAGAGAGAGAAACAAGAGAGGGAGAGGGGGAGGGCAGTGAAGGGGAGGGGGAGGGAGAGAGGAGAGAGAAGAGAGGGAAGAAAGAGGGGAGAGCGGAGGAGAGGGAGGGAAAGAGGGAGAGGAGAGAGGCAGGGGAAGAGGGACAGAGAGGGGGGAGAAAGAGAGAGGAGGGGGAAGAAAGAGGGGGGAGGAGACAGGAGAGGAAGGGAGGGAGGGAGGGAGAGGGAAGAGGGAAGAAAAGGAGGGGGAGAGGGAGAGAAGAGAGGGAGACAAGGAAAGGAGAGGGAAAGAGGTGGGAGAGGGAGAGAGAAGAGAGGGAGGAGAGAGGAGAGAAAGGAAAAAATAAAGAGAATTGTGGATGAAATGGGTTTTTTAAAAATTAATTTATTTATGAAGAATTTTTAATTTTATTTATTTATTTATTTATTTATTATTTCAGAACCTTTGTTTGTTTATTCACTCATTTTTATGGCTGGCTCAGCCCACCACGAGGGCAGGGCTGGTGCAGCATGTGGGGCTGGGGATGGAACTGTGGTCCCTGAAGCCACCCAAGTTTTCCCAAGCAGACGCTTTAGACCACTGAGCCATACCACCGGCCCCGATGAAATGGTTAATAAAAAGAAACTACCCAGGGGTCTGGCCAGATGGCTCAGTGGTCTAAAGTGCCTGCTTAGGAAAGCTTAGGTGGCTGCAGGGACCACGATTCAATCCCCGGCACCACATGCTGCGCTAGCCCTGCCCTCAGGGCAGGCTGAGCTGGTAAATAAATAAACAAGCAAAAGTTCTCAAAACAAGAAAAAAAAAATTTTTTTAAATGAATAAAAAAAAAAGAAAAAGAAAAAGAAACTATCCAGTATACAGGAGACAAAAAGATCCAAGCACACAAGAGGATGTGGAAAAGGGCTGGGGACAAAGCTCAGCAGCACAAGTGCCTGCCTGGCAAACACAAGGTCTTGACTTTGATCTTTGGTACCAAAACAAAACAAAAGACAAAACCTGTGGAAACCATAAGTGTGCAAGACCACAGATATGCCCATTACCTTGACCTAAACATCACATGTTGCACACCATCACTAAGTGTCAATTACACACAAAGAGGCAGCCACAGGTGCATGAACCTAGAGCTCCAGCTACTCAGGAGGCTGAGGCAGGAAGACTTTTTTTTTTTTTTTAAATTTGTTTATTCACTCATTTTTATGGCCAGCTCAGCCCGCCCCGAGGGCAGGGCTGGTGCAGCATGTGGTGCAGGGGATCGAACCGTGGTCCCTGAAGCCGCCCAAGCTTCCCCAAACAGGCGCTTTAGACAACTGAGCCATCCCGCCGGGCCCCAAAACTTTTATTTATTTATTTTTTAAATTATGGTTGGCTCAGCCTGCCCTGGGGGGCGAGGCTGGCACAGTATGTGGTGCCGGGGATCGAACTGCGGTCCCTGCTGCCGCCTAAGCTTTCCTAAGCAGGCGCCTTAGACCACTGAACCATCCCGCCAGCCCCGAAGACTTTCTAATTTAAAGCTAGCCTGGGCAATTTAGGAAGACCCCATCTCAAAATAAACAGGTTATGAGTATCAGTGGGAAGCCCTGGGCTTAATCCTAAGTACCACCAAAACAAAAAATTAAGAGCATTACATATTAAGTAGCATTATCAGAGGAAAAGGGATCAAATAATACCTAGAGACACCAGCTAAGAAGATTCTAGAAGACCAATACTTGTCCCAGAGTCAGCACTCCTGCAATTTCCCATCACAGACCTGAGCCTACCCACAAGGAACAGATGGCTTCCTACACAAACTGGGAGGTGGCACTGCACAGGGCCCCTCCACGAGGCTGGGATCTTTTAAATCTGGAGTATATCACTTAAGAAAACAAAACAACTTGGTTCTTTTAAAAACCTCATCAGGACATTAAAATGTCCAGCTCAAACTTAAAATTGCAACACTGAAAACACACACTATCCTTCAACTAACTGTCTCTCCTCCTGAAACCAATGCTATGCTGCGTGGGTGTCCTTATGAGCATTCCACACATACAAGGATGAAGGATGGATGATGGATGGATGGATGGATGGATGGATGGATGGATGGATGGACGGACGGGCAGATGGACAGACAGACGGACAGACAGATAGACAGATGAACAAAGATACCAGTCATTGGTAGGCACTTTATGGAGCCATACGTAAGCTGAGTGTAGTGGTGCAAGCTTGTAATCTCTGCCAGTGGATGCTGAGACAGGAGGACTGCAGGCTCAAGACTACCCTGGGGCCAGGTGTGGTGGCGCATGCCTGTAATCCTAGTACTTAGGAGGCTGAGACAGGACAGGATCACTCCTAGTTCCAGGCCAGCCTACACTACATAGCAAGTTCAAGGCCAACCTGAGCTACACAGAAAGACCCTGTCTCAAAAACAAGCCCTAGAAGGTCTGGGGATATAGCTCAGTGCTACAGCATTTGCTTAGCGTAGTCAAGACCTTGAGTTTAAGACTCAGAAAAACAAAGCAAGCTTCTGTGTGTTACACACGGTGCCTGATACCATGCAAATACGCATCACCAGGGGATGGAGGAAGGGAAGAAAGCCTGCGGCAGTGGATGCGTACTCAAACTGCAGCTACGCACAGCAACAAGAGGTCATGCTCTGCACACTAACAGTAGGCCAGAGGAGCGACACAAGATCAGAGAACCCCGTTACACAGTTCACAGGCAGGAAACACTACACCACAAGGCAGAAGGTGGACAGTGGCTTCTTCTTGTAAGTGCCACAGCCAGCGCTCAATGCACCCCTGCCCTGCCCACACTCCGCTCTCACCTAGACTACAGCACCCCTCTCTGGCCATTTGATCATTCTGCAGCCTTCCTCAACCACACAGGGCTCTGCCTGGCCCTTGGCTCCCTCTGCAAGGGATGCTCTCCCCTTCCTGGCTGTGGCTTCCAGCTCGCTCTCAGCACAGCCTTCCTGAGCAGCATGTTTCACGCTGCAGCCTGTGCTCCACCACCTCACTAGGGCCAGGAAGCCCCTAACCTCAGTCTGGGAGGGTGGTTAGACCATGTCAAGATGCTGGGGGAGGAGATGGCTGTACCTTATCGATGTAGAAGTCGACTTCTGAGGCAGACTGGAACTCGCCATCCAGGGCAGAGATGCCGCTGGTCCACACGAGGTTCTTCATCTTGTGCTTGAAGACAAGGAGCTGGATGCGAAACTCCTGCTCGGTGAGGTCCAGGAAGCCGGCCAGCTTGGCCACAGGCATGGTGGTGTAGAGCTTGAGGAAGCTGCGGATGGTGGAGAGCTGGGCCTGCTGCTGCACCTCATCGGAGAACACCTTGAGCTGCTGTAGGAAGGGCTCCTTATGGTAGTTGGGGTGCACATTGTCGTAGTTGGGCACCACGGGTGACAGGAACTTGGGGCAGGAGTAGCTGAAGAGCTCCTCGTAGACCTGCGGGTCGCCTTTCTGCATACGGAGCATCTTGTCACCGTACTTCTCCCGCAGCTGGAGGTGGATGCTCTCGTCGATGCGCATGGGGTACATGGTGAGGGCGATGGCCAGCAGCGCGTGCATCTGCTCATTCTGCTTGTTGATCTGCGGGTGCGTGGAAATCGGGTGAGGTCAAACGAAGGACTTGGCCCCGTGGCCCCACCACCCTGCCTGCCCTGGGCCACAAACTTTCTCTGCTCGCCGGGCACACAGCACCAGTCTACCACCCCAGTGCCTCCCTCCAACTCTGCTCAGCTCCTGCCCGAGCTTCATCCTTAGTAACCACCTGGGCTCCCTCTTAAAACCTGAGCTGGTGCCCCACGCCCTACTGGAGGGTCACACAGGACACTCAAAGGGCCTCCAAGAGACCCAGATCTCTGCCTCAGTGTGAAGGACACTACTGTAGACCTGCCACCCCCAAACCCCCCGCGTTTGCTCTCCAGCCTAGCTGCAGGAGCTGCACGACCATCTCAGGCCCGACTGCTGCTCAGGAGTCCTCTGCAGTGATGGTGCCTCCAGTCCACCTGCCTTGGGCCCATCTGCTCCTCAGCTCATTTCCCTTTTACTTTTGCAGTGCTGGAGATCGAACCCTGCATGCCAGGTACACCATATAGATCATTCATTTATTCATTTCGGTTTTTGGACACAGGGTCTATTTGTCCAGGCTGGCCTCAAACTTGTGCCAATTCTTCTGCCTCCACTTCCTGAATGTTGGGACTAAAGATGTGCACTGCCACATCCAGCTATTTAATGTTGCAGTCCTGGGCATTGAATCTAGGACCCTACATACGGTTGCCAAGCAACCTGCCACTAAGTTAACGCTTCATCCAACACCCAAAGCCCAGGGAATAATCAGCACATTGTTGCTGAATGAGCAAATGTAGGTACTCATGGAGTGTAATACAACATGGCCATATTTTCAGGACATTAATAATCAGCATGTCAGGGGCTGACAAGATGGCTCAGCGGTCTAAAGCACCTGCTTAGGCAAGCTTACGCAACTGCAGGGACTGTGGTTCGATCCTTGGCACCACATGGTGCACCAGCCCCACCTCTAGGGCAGGCTGAGCCTGCCATAACATAAATAAATAAAGCTTTAAAAAAATAATAATCAGGGCCGGGCGTGGTGGCTCACGCCTGTAATCCCAGCACTCGGGAGGCTGAGGCAGGAGGATCGGTGCGAGTTCGAGACCAGCCTGGGCTACAAAAGTGAGCTCAGGACCAGCCTCAACTGCATAGCGAGACCCTGTCTCAAAAAGACAAAAAAAAAAAAAAAAAAAAAAAAAAAAAAAAAAAAAAAAAAAAAAAAAAA
>PVJA010052501.1:0-12373 GCA_004027025.1 Myocastor coypus
AAAAAAAAAAAAAAAAAAAAAAAAAAAAAAAAAAAAAAAAAAAAAACCCAAAAAAAACAAAAAACAAAAAACCAACCAATCAACCAAACAAACAAACAAACAAAAAAAAACTACTATTCCGTAGCAATGTAGCACAGAAGATGCTGTTAGTGAAGACCTTGTCAGTCAAATCTTGATTTTTTTTTTTTTTGTTTGTTTGTTTGGGGTTTAGCTATTTGAGTTAGTTCTGATTAGCTGATTGGAATAAATTAACTTCTGCTTTTGTAACCTAATGTCCAGTAAGCACTTCCACAGGTGAAACCCTGGCCATGGACGGAGAGTGAGAATGCCCGTGAGAAGGAGTCGGTGATGCCAAGGTAGAGAACTTTTACCCGGATGCCAGATGGTCCATGAGGATGACGGTAAGGAAGGCTGTTGGGCCACGAGAGAAGGGATCAGCTGCAGTTCTAAACACAATAAAACAATTTGCTCTCTGCTGATTCCGAGTTCTTACGATGTATCATGTTCCTTCTGAGTGCATGGGAAAGTGTGGTGGACAACGTCAACAAAGGCGCATTTGTGGAAAGCTGTTTCATCAAAAAGTCAAATTAAAAAAAGCCAAATTTAAACAGATTCTGTACACCTACCAGGGAAAGAAGCAATTATTTTCGCAGTGGTATCCTATGATGTGACCAACACTTAGCTCTCTCCAACAAGTATATAAAGTAGACACTAATTTATATGTTATATAAGTTATATATAATTTATGCACAGACACTAATTTATATATTGGAAGACAGTAATTTATATATTAGAAAAGCCCAGGAAATTTAAGTAAATTGGCCAAAATCTCATCATGGGGTGGTGATAGGTTTTGAGTTAGGCACGTGAAGGTTAAAAAACGTGTGCAATTATATGCTTTTATACATTTTACCACAACCTATAGGCACCTGGAGGTTCATCAGATACTGTGCATATGCACAGTTATGCAAAATCTCTAGGAAAATGGGCCCAAAGGCATAGTCTCCTTGGACACTGAAATTTGCCACTTAATAGACCCATGACCTGAAGCTGATTTCTTAAGATGTAAGACTTAAAGGAGTGACTATATATCCGCCTTATCAGATTGTGTTGAAGACTGAACTAATAATCATAATGCCCTCATGCTGTGACTCGGATGCATTTTTAAAATATGCTACTTCTGATTATTATCATCTTTATCATTATTATGTATTCTTTCCCAATAAAGAAAGCGATTTGCCTTTTTAAAAGCTGTAACTAAAGTGAAGAGCTTCGACTTGAAGTGGCAAGAAAGAATATAGGTATACTTTTAAAGATACAAAATTTGAGGCGATGCAAGTATATAAAACCTCTGTCTCAATATTATTTTTAAAACTAACTAGCACTGCACACATGGATCATTTTTGTGTTTTCCAGAATAATAACTTGTTTTCTTTTTGAGACAGGGTCTTGCTATGCAGTTCAGGCTGGCCTTGAGCTCAGTTTTTGTATCCCAGGCTGGTCTTGAACTCTCACCGGTCCTCCTGCCTCAGCCTCCCAAGTGCTGGGATTACAGGCATGTGCCACCACAGCCCAGCCAAAATAATATTTACATATTCTTATATAACATTTAAATTAGGTGCATGTTTTCCTATTGAATTATGCGATGTGAAAAAGAGAAGGACATTTAATAATGGAATCATCAGAAACATAGCATATTTATCTGAAAGCAAAATGAGTTATTGATAATAGCCTTATACATTTGTGTCTTATACATCTCTCTTTTCTAAGTTTTAAGTAATGCTGTACTGCAGTTGAATTCTAATGTTCCAATTATATACAAACAATGCAATTAAGTTCTCACTTAAAATTAGCAATTAGAAGCTTCTTTGCATAGGTAGTAGTAGCAGCTAAAGAATCCAGTGTACTTGGCATAATACTCAATATATTGTGCGTCACTTTTCTGCTGTTCAGCAAAGGAATAGAGTGGGGAAATAATTTCACACTGCATATAATGCATCTGATATGAAGGAAACTTGAAAATTATTTAGTTACAGATTTCCCTGACCAGGCTTGCAAAGTGGCATATATTATGTTAATGGGCAAGCATTTGAAAATGAATTTGAATATTAAATGCACTAAGTTTTGGTTCTGACATGAAGGAAGGCATAGCTGGTATACAATTTACAGACAGGTTCTTGTTAACTCTTTCATTACTACTATTCCCACCCATGCTTTGTGCATGAAGATTCTAGAATTTCATGTTTTTGCGTCACTGAAAATTCTGTAATGTTAATAGCACTGTAGGGGTGTACAAATGAAGTTCCACTTTTGTACCAGATTTGCTAGTCACAGTCTGTGTTCAGCTGTGTTCTATGCTATTCCAAGAAAAACAGTTGTTTATCCCTAAAAGTTATAAGTAGGAAAGAAAGGAGGGACATCAGTCGTGGTATCAATGGTACCCTGTATTTTCCAGCTTTCATTTGAAAAAATGTAGCACAATGAGTAGAAATATACTGGGAGGTGCACCACCAAGCCACAAGGATGTGTTCAACCAAAATATTGGGTTTTCCAGTCCAAGCAAAGATAGCAAATTTACTACTAGTGGATTCCTAGTGTTTAAATTTACAGAAAAGGAATAGTTAATAGGAAACCTTCCTACCAAAGCATATTTTTATTGAAAGAGCGAAGCATTATAGTACACCGGATGTTTTAGGTCATTTATTTTGTTTTTGCTCTGGGTCATTTTACAAAAGCACTTCTGCTCTCTAGCGTTAAAACGAGAGCCACTTTCGTCCCCAGATATTACCCAGCAGCACTTGGGGGCTCTTAATGATTAATACCATCACCGTCCAGCCACAAACCTTTCTGCCGCAGATAATGCCAGGCAGCAAGCGCGCTTGACACTTTTAATGTATAATTAAGTAGGAAAAGTCAGCACTCAGTATGCAAATTTTTCAAAATGATAAATGATGCCATACAGCAGTAGGGATTGATTTGGTGTAAATGAAACTAATTAAGGAAATGTCAAACATAATTAATAAAACAGGTTTAAGCTGCAAAACATTGTCAATTGAATGAATGAGGAGGCACGAGTTCCCATTGTTTCTGCTTTATTTAGGGCTTGTGTTTAGCTTGTACTCTGCTCCTAAGTGCACTTTCACTACCTCACACCCTCCACCACCAATTCCCAGAGAGGGGGAAAATAAATTTGCTTGTCTCTCCACTGACTGCAGAAATTAATTGCAGAAATCTTGTCCCATCCAAGTGTTACATTCACTCACAGGACATTAACATAACTAATTTGAAAGAGCCCAAATGACTGCATAATAGAGCACTGTCAGTATGCCTGACAGTCTTTGGTCATACCAAATTAGCTTGGTTTTCTAATTGAAAAAATTTTTTTTTTCCCTTGGACTCTTTTCATATTTTTTTCTCAGCTATTCATTTTTGATAAGAACAAAGGTTTTATAATTTACAAAAGAGTGCTTGACCTATAATTACTAGGAGGAAATTAGGGGAGGTGGAAAAGTCAGATTTAGTCCTGGTAATGATGCTAGAGACCTTGCTCCCTCTAGGGAGCCTGAAGAATAATGGAATCTTCTATTTTTACGGGCGACCTGTGCACTGGTGCTGACTCTAACTGTGAATCCACTTTACTTTGCAGATCACTTACTTAACACTGAAAGTGCCAGCAGAGTGGCAGGCCATTACTCCCAATGTCATTCAAGCCAGAGCCACCTCCCTGTACCCTTGCTTTGAAAGAGTGGAGACCATCTGCTGCTGGTAGGGAACCCTTGTAAATCTTCCACATAGCATTACGTAACTTAATTTGTGAACCATTTAGATAGAGTAGGGCAGGAGAGGGGAAAGAATTTTCCAAGAGTAAGAAATTTAAAGTATACTAAATTGATTTATCTCAAAAGGAATTCAATGGCTCTTGATTTTCAAATTTCTCTGCAAGCTGTGCGTTATCCTACCCAACACCATTTTCAGCGGAAGAAGTCCATGCACATCATAGTCTGAGTTTCTGAGGAATCGTCTCTCATTTTCTCTTTTGTCAAAATTTTTAGTTTTATTTAAGATGCGTTATGTACATGTGTCTACTTTAAAGAAAGATGGTGTTGTCATACTGCACCTTTAAGGGGGAGATAGGATGTGGAAGAAAGCAGTAAGTTCAAAAGAAATAAGTATTGCTTTATTTCTTTTCTATAGAGGACTCAAGTACCTCAGGTTTATTTTGTCTTGTGGCATTAATAATGCAAAGGACTTTTTCTGGTGTTGGTTGCGTGTGACTTAACTCCAATCCCTAAAGTATTACAAAAGAGGAATTAAGGAATCACTGCTACATAAAATGACAAAGTCTAGGATTAGTTTTCAGAAGGCTGATAAGTTTAAGACATAGCTAAATAAAGTGGCTTTACAATTTCTCTGTGTTTAAAAAATCGATTTGGTTGTTGCAGGGTCTCACTACTCAGCTCAGAATAATAGTGATTCTCCTGTTTTCAGCCTCCCCAGCACTGAGATTACAGGTGTGCACCACTATATCCGGATTCTGTGGTGGGCTCAGCCCACCCTGAAGGTGGGACTGGTAAGCCATGTGGCACCATAGATCAAAGTGCAGTCCCAGCACTTGCCTAAGCTTGCCTGAGCAGGTGCTTTAGTCCTCTGAGCTATCTTCCTGGCCTGGTTTTAAAATTTCCCCATTCTTTTGTTTTCTCACTCACTTCATTGCTTTGATCTGATTTTGACTGTGTTGATTTCATTCCCACGCTCCGTCTTGTGGGCCCATCTAATTTGATGATTAAGATTACATCAGGCTGAACAGTTCAGTGCAACGAGAAATAGTTCATCAGGAATTTAAAAATAACCCATAATTAGATCTGATTGCAACATCAGATGTGATCTGATCATATAATTCATCATAAGTAAAAGGTATGTGAATCTTTGAGTTTTATACTTATCCATGAAACTTGCCCAGCCCAAACCAACACTGGCTAGCATGTAGCTTGGTGACAGAGTGCCAAGTCCTGGCTTACATTCTCAGCACTAAAAAATAGAAGCAAAGGAAGAAAAAAAGAAAGAGAAAGAAAGAAAGCAAGAAAAGAGAAGGGAAGAAAGAGAAGGAAGAAAAAGAAAAATAAAGAAGAGAGAGACAGACAGACAGAGAGACACACACACATACACACACACACAGAGAAATAAAAAGGGGAATAAGGATTATTCAAGGAAAATCAGGGTTTTATTAATTAAAAGAAACATCAATTATACCAATAAATATACACTAAAAGTTTTCATCATAGTTTCTGACAGTAGATATATTACCAACATACAATTTTTATTCAGAATTTTTGTATTAAACTAAAAAATAAATTTTATGTGACTGACTATAATTTTCTTATGATTAATTTGAAACTTCATTTGGAGGATAAAAATAATACTATTTTGGGGTTGTGAATGTTTTGTTATTATAACTTAACAAAGGGACACATGGTTACTTAGACTTTTGAAAAAAAATCAAATTTATAGGGTTGTTAAAAAATAGAAAGAATTCATTAAACCCATCATAAACCTTCCCCCAATTTCAGCAATGTGCAGAACAATATTAAGAAATCACCATCATTCAGTAATGTTGGCTAAATTGCACACTTTGGTCTCCGCTGGTGTGTCCACTGGCTTATTATCTTCTGATTTCACGTAGCGTGCTGTGCAGTGTGCACCAGATCTATGACTCTGCTCTACGATGTCCTTCGGTCAGTCATTTCCTTTCACGACCTTGACATTTTTGAACTGGTGTGGCTAGAATTGTGTGGTCTTTTGGGCTTGTCTGATGTTTCTTCATGATTCATTTGAGATTATGCATGATAAAAGAGAGCGAAGAAGAGATACGCTGTCTACACCACACAGCATGAGGACACCTACTGTTCAATGCTTTCCTCTTGGAGGCGCTCACCACATCATTTTGTTTGTGCCATCTTTCCACTTTCCTTACTGAAAATTATGAAGTTTTACTTTTCCACATTCTATCTGTTAAGTAACTAAATCCAACCCACGTTGAAAAGGTAGGAGAATTAATTTCTACTTTTTCAAAGAGAAATGTCAAAAAATGAGAAAATAGATATTAAACCATAGTAAATAAATGTTTTGAGAAGATACAGGTCATGCAATTATTTTTTTTCTCCTTCAGCTTTTAGCTCCTAAAAGTGTAGTGTTTGGTAATGGATCTCGGTTGTAAGACCTATTACATGATGTTCTAATGGTGATTCTATTGTTCTCATTCTCTGTACATTCATTAATTTTCAACTCTTCTAAAAGTTTTATGCCAATTGTTAGTTATGCATCTACTTCAATTTATTTGTACTATTTTGATAAAGAAAAACGTCAATGAACTATATTGATTGATATTAGATTTACCATAAGTACACACCATTCAAGACCATGATAGTCACAGAAAGATAGAAACATTGACCAATGCAACAGAAAAGAGAGCTAACAAATACAAATATAATAATTTAATTTTGAAGCATAATTGGCATAATTAAAAGAATGAATGAAAAATGTATCACTTTTTAAATACTTGTTTGGAAGAATTCAGCATCCATATACCAAAAAACCTCAAACCAAACAAAAAAAGCCTCAGCCTAAAAATGTTTCACTCAAAATGTATTATGGATCTAAAGCACAACAGTACAGAACCTTTAAAAGGAAATACAAACAACGTTTTTGTGACCTAGTGTTTCCTGAGGCATTTGGTCGCCTTGAAACCTGATTATGAAAGACAACAAAGATACTGGTGTGGTTTGTGCCCTGAAGTTCCCCCCAGAACCTCATTCAATCATGAGGCGTGGGCTTTTCAGAGGCAGCTAAATCTAAATTTCATTATTAGTTCCTTGTCTAGTGCTAAATTTCATGTCAGTTCATTGAGGTGTGAGTGCTACGCCTGCTCTAGGGCAGGTAGCCTGCATGCAGTATGGGGAGGAAAACAGGCTTGCTCCTTCCCTTCTGCTCTTGTGGTTTTGCTTTCCGCCACCATGAATGGCTGCTCCTCTGCCATGCCACTTTGTCTTGGAGCCAATGGATTAGGGGCTGAAATGTCCACAAACTGTGAACTAAATAAACCTTTCCCTGTCTAAGTTTGGGTGTTGAGTATTTTGTCCCAATAAGAAGAAAAACGACTAAGACAGGCACATTAGACTTAATAAAAAGTTTAAAACCTTTTTTTTCTTTTCTGTGTGAAAGAGGTCATCATAGGAATAAAAATAAGTTACTGACCAGTTGAAATTATTTGTAAAATATATATCTGGTGAGTGGCATATATTTAGAGTATATGAAGAACTCTGAGAAGTCAATCATCAGAAGATAAACACTACATTTAAAAGTTGGCCAGAGAAATTGAATACTCGTCACAAGAGATGAAAAAACAAAAACATTTTCAATCTTATTAGCTGTTAGAAAAATGCAAATAAATATGATAAAATGTCACTATATATTAGATTTGCAAAAGTTAACAGATACTGAGTGTAGTAAAGGCTGCCCAAAATGTGATGTGGAGATCATACATTGTGGGTGGGAATTCACAATGATACAGTCACTCTGAAGATGTCTTGGAAGTTTCTTTCTTATGCAGTTGTACACATACTTGCCACAAGACCCATCTACTCCCTTCAAGGGTGTTTAGCTTAGAATATTGAAAATCTGAGTTTACTTTAAAATAATCTGCAGAAGTTATGCAGCTATGGCCATACTGCGAAACAAGCCATGTCTGCACTGCAAAAACAAAGTAAGTGTCATGCCAGCCCTGCCCCCGGGCGCGCTGAGACAGTGATTGAGACTGCGTATAGTGGCATGTGCCTGTATTGAGACTGGGTATAGTGGCATGTGCCAGTGGGAGGTTGAAAACAGGAGAATCACTAGGAGTCTGTTATGGTTTTTGTATGGGTGTCCCTCCAAAGCCTCATGCAGTCATGGGGCAGCTTTTGAAATTTGAAATTGATTACTGTGGGTGTGAGTGCTGCACCTCCCCTGGGGCAGGTGATTTGCATTTCAAGGCAAGGGAGGAAGAGAAGTTAGCTGCTTGAGCTACTGCTACCTCTCCCTGCGCTCTTGTTCTTGCCTGCCGCCATGACAGGTGGCTTTCTGCCATGTGCCTCTCTGCCTTGGAGCCCGCTGAATATGGACTGAAACCTCCAGTAACTGTGAGCTAAATAAACCTTTCCTTCCCTCATTTTGAGTACCGGGTATTTGTCCCAGCAATGAGAGAAGAATAACTGAGACAGGGTCCAATCTATGTAGTGAGATCCTGTATACTCTGTAGGCCCTGTCCTAAATTAAAGAAACCAAAACAACAAAAAGTGAAATAAGAACAAAAACCAAAAGTGAAATAAGAACAATAACAACAACAACAACAACAACAACAACAACAACAAAACCCAACTGAAAATAACTCAGACATCCTTCCATGAGTGATCTGCAAAATCTATTCTACTGAGGAGCAAGAAAGAGCCATGTGCTCACCCTAGACCGACCTCAGTGAATTGCAAGTGAACAATGCTAAGAGAGAGAAGCCAGGCTGTAACAATCACACAGCTCTACCCCTGTGGCAACTTTCTTTGAAAAGAAATGTTCAAACCAAGATGAAACAACATTACACTTTTTGAGGCCAGATTAGTGGTTGGCAGAGGTAGGTGTCACCGGAAAAAATGCCCAGGAAAGCAGAGCACAAGTAAGCTCTGTGCTGTGACTCAGCTTCTTGGCCTTTGTGGTGGTTGTGGTTACATAAATTGATGTATATGTTGACATTTGTTCAAGTGTACCTTGAAACAAAAATGTCATATTGCACAGTAATTCTAAGATTAAAATGAATAAGGACTCAAGAATATTTATCATAGCCTTTTCTCAAAACAAATACTATTGTTATCTCTTTTCTCAGATTCTTCCAGCTTTGACTACAGGGGACTCCTTTAGATTGCCTGCTGTGTAAGATTTTGTTTTCTTTTTTCTTTTTTTTTCAGAACTGGGGATCAAGCTCAGGACCTTGCACTTGCTGGGCAGACATTTGTACCCCTGAGCTATATCCCCAGCCCAAGATATAGTTTTAGTCCTATCACTTTATAAAAAACATCAACAGTAAATTTCTTGACTGTAACATAAAGGGGAAGAAAATATAATAAGTTGTAAAGATAAAGCTATAAACTATAAAGATAGAGCTAATCATTGTTGAATAACAAAAAGGGGAATGCGACCATGCATGTACATGGACATGAACTTGGAGCTTGCTACACCTCTTGGACATTTAGAGATGTTACTTGTGAGTGAACATGACAAGGTTCCTACAAACTGTAGATGAAGGGAGAAAACAAATGGAAAAATAATTTACTTTACAGTAAGAGGAAAACAAACTAATTTCAAGGCAGGCAGGATATATAAAGGCTAAGGCTAGGTCTTTTGTCTAATTTTTAGTGTGCTTGGATATTTCCATGCTACAATTGTCCATTAAAAACCATAATAGCCTCTGTACTAAGCACTTTTCTCTCCTCCTCTTTGCCAGCATTAGCAACTTGACAAAGAACAAGCATTACTGCTATTTAGAAGTTTTTTCCCCTCGGTGATCTGGAGTGAATGGACACCTCTGGAGCCAAGTAGCCAAGTGACTGGTTTCTCTTCAACTTGACTTCCCAGCACTAGAATGAAGCCCAAGAAGTACTTGTCTATGCCACCCTAGGAAATACTTAGAATCTGGTGACAATCTTAGTGAAGACTTCAAAATCCCTTTGCATCAGTTTTGTCTGGGGCTACCATACGTGACAGAAGATTGGGAACAGATTAGGGACCATCTGAATCAAGACTTTCCTGGCCAGCTGCATTCTGGCCAGTGAAATGCTGGTCCAACCTTTGCAAAGTTGTGCCCCAGGAGTTACTCTCCAGTTATCCTAATTTCTTTAAGGGAAACACCTTGGAATAATTTTCCACCTGAGCATCACAACTCTACTTAGATTTGTTATTCATGGAAGCCTTTGGGAATTTCTCAAAGTAACAGACCATTGAGAGTCATTATCTAGACCAACCTTGATACTAAAACAAGCTTGACATATGCAACTTTTAAAATTTTTTTCTTGTTTGTTGTCCAAATTTGGGTGAGACAACATCAATTAATTTCTTTCCAAACACTGTGAACAAGCTCCTACTGAGGAATGAGTGCCACGTATCAGGAGAATTGCACTGTATGTACAATAACATCAGAAGGGTTCTAGGAAAACACGCAGGTGATGAGCTTTATCAGGTTTTGGTCTTTCTGATTTTTAGAGGGTGGAGCACATACACCAATTTCCTGTCTCATCAAGTACAACCGAAGAGGCAAGGAAGAAGAAGACACAGCCTCAGCTCTCAGACAAACTAAACTGGGAAGCTATTAGAGAAAGGACAGAATCTCTAGGAGGAATTTTATAAATGAAATTTTACAGATGAAGTGAGCTAATCTTGTAGAGATTTGATACACATTTTTGATGACAGTGTGACAATCCTTTGCCATGAGTAAAGTGGCAATATCACATGTGGGAGTTGAGGGAACTGAGGCAAAGCGTTCTCATGCATGCCAGTCTGTAATTAGTAGACTTGGGACTTTGATCTCTATTTTGTTTCCATCTCTTTAGCCTGTGTATTTTATTACGTTCATCAAAAACAAAGCTACAGTTGACAGCAGTGGAGGAAGCGAATTCTTCCTGCATAATTTCAGGTAGAACCAAGACAGAACATTATTTCAAAGCAGGAGTAGGAGTTTAAAGGAAGGATAAGACAGGTGACACTTCACATACAAGGCTTGCTTGAACTTGGTGTTCAGTATCTAGACTATTTTTGATTTCTGGTTTAAAATGATCAGAGGATGGTATATAACTGAATATGTGTAAGATAACAATGCAGTACTTTTCCATATAAAGAATGAACTGCTTCAGGTAATTTCTTAATGAGGAAATGGGTTATAAAATAAAATTAGAAACAAAATGTGTGTTTAATTTTCAAGAACAAAGAAAATGCCATTTTTCTTCCAAAGGACATATTGTGTTTGTCTTTGGCAGCTGGAGATCTGCCTATTCAATAATATTCCTGATGTTGTTATTGATTAAGTATAATTTTACCCGGGGACTTTCCATTGTAGTTAAGAATCCTTAACACAGATCTACAGTCTTAGCAGGATTATAAACACAAAATATAGTATTCCCTTTTTAAATTTTTTAAAATTTATTGAGGCATTTGGTACAAGGTCTTGCTATGCAACTTGGACTCATAGTGATCCTCTGTCTCACCCTCCCTGGCACTGAGATTGCAACACCATGGCTAGCTTTAGGGGTTCTCAGGGTCAGCATGGGATGTGGTACTGAGGATCAAACCTGGGTCTCTGCACTTGCTAGGCAGTTGCTTAGAACACTGAGCTATCTCCCCTGCCCCAAAATATGTTTTTTTTTTAAACTAAAGACACACTGTGAGTATTTCCAGAACTAACTGTTGCATAGCTAAGTCTTTATACTCATGGAATAGCAACTCCTTTTTTTTTTTTTTAACCTCCCTCCAGCATCTGACAAAAATTGTTCTTTTCCTTTGCATTTCATTGTTGGAGATAGCTCTGTAGAAAGGAAGTGAAATATTTGTCATCTGTGTCTGGTTTCTTTCCCTTAGCATAATGTCCTCCAGGTCTAGCTATGATATCACACATGCTAAGATTTCTTTAAGTCTAAGTGATGTTTCATTTTACGGAATACTACACAGTCATAGGGGAGCATGAAATCTTATCATTTTTCTGAAAATGAATGAAATTTGAGACCATCATGTTAAGGGAGATAAGTCAGACGTGAAGGTGAAACAGAGCACAGTTACTTACATATGAGAACTCTAGGATGTAAGTAAATGAAAGAAGAAAACAAGGACACCATATTAGGAAACATCTAAGCAGACCGTTGAAGACGGGGAAGGGAGCAACGTAAAAGGAAGAAGGGAGGTAAGGAGGAGGGGTAAGGGAATTAAAAAAAAAATAAATCAAGACATGCTATGTACATTTACCAATTCCTGGAAGTAAATGTAACTGTGATTTAGTGCAAGCATACACTCACAGGACAAGAAATTTGAAAATGTGAAGATCAGCTCCTGTTTGCCTGTCCATGGCTCGCAGCTATTGCAGGTACACCGCCGTGGACACGGTTGTTCAAGCATCTCCTGGTCGTGACTCAGCACCTTGGATAGCGCCCGACAGCAGAGGCGATGGATTAGGCAGAAGCTCATTTCTCATTTTGAGGAGCTCTCATATGATCTTTCACAGCGACAACGCCATTTTGCTTTCCCATCAATAATGCAAAAGGCTCCAATCTTGCCATGTCCTCGCCAGTACGTGCTGCTTTCTCACCCC
>PVJA010052502.1:0-12364 GCA_004027025.1 Myocastor coypus
AAATAAATAAATAAATAAATATGAAATAGAAATGGAAGAAATTCTCACAAACTCATTCCTGGAAGCAAGTATTACTCTGACAACAGAACCAGAGAAGGATCCAGCCAAAAATGTAAACTACAGGCCTACCTTCCTAATGGTCATAGACGTAAAAATCTTGAAAAATATATCAGCAAACAGAATATAGTACATAGTTAAGAAGATTATACATCCCAACCAAGTAACATTCATCACACGAACGCAGGGATGCTTTAACACATGCAAATCTATAAATGTAATGTACCATATCAACAGAACCAAGAACAAAAATCACACAATTTTGTCAAGAGATGTACAAAAATCATTTCATAAAGTCCCAAACTCATTCATGATAAAAAAATAAACAAAAACTAAAGAAAATCAGAACACATTATCTTTACCTCAAACTCATCAAAGCCATCTATGACCAGCTAACAGCCAACAGATGTTACTAAACAGACACAAATTGAAAGCCTTCATTTTAAAATCAGGAATAAGACAAGAATGTCCACTGTCACCATTGCTGTTCAATATAGTTCTGAAAATATTAGCCAGAGCAATTAGAGAAGAAAGAGATAGTCAAATAGGTCAGTGGATCAAAGCATCTGCAAGCAAGTGCAGGGCCTGGGGGTTTGATCCCCGGGTCTTAGTGCTGGCCCTGTCCCTGGGGCATGCTGAGATGGCAATTGAGACTGGGCATAATGGTATGCACCTGTAATCACAGCTCTTGGGAGTCTGTGAACATGCCAATCACTGAGTTTGATCTGGTAGTGAGACCCTCAACACTGTAGATCTGTCCCTAAAATACAAAACAACAACAACAACAACAACAACAAAACAAAAATTAGACGAGAAAAATGAATACTAATTAGAAAAGAAGAAACGATATTATCACTATTTTCAGATGATGTAATACTATACATAGAAGATCTCCAGAACTCCACTAAAAGATTTGTACATTTAAAAATCAAATCCAGGATATGATTGTGGCCAAATACCTCAGCAGGTTATAATGCCTGCAAGCAGGTTTAGGGCCTGGGGGTTCAGTCCCTGAGCCTGCCATGCTGGGCCAGCACCAGGGTCATGATGAGGTGGCAAGTAAGACTAGGTGTGGTGGTGTGTGCCTATAATTCCAGCTCCTGGGAGGCTGTAAATAGGTGGAGCACTACAAATCTGACCTAGTAGTGAGACCCTGAACATCCTGTAGACCCTTCCCTAAAAAAGACAAAAGTAAATAAATAAATAATAATAAATAAATAAAATTCAGTAGCATGGCCACATACAAAGTCAACACTCAAAAACTCAATAAAATTTCTATATCCAAATGATAAATGCACCAAAAAGAGAAATTGTGGAAATCACACCTTTCACAATAACAGCTAAAAGAATGAAATGCTTAGAAATCGATCTCACAAGAGAAGAAGTAAAGAGAAGAAAGAGTATTTGATTAAATGGAAAGATTTTACTTTCTCCTGAATATAAAGACCCAACATTGTGAAACTGGTCTTACTCCTGAACTTGTTATACAGATTCAAAGCAATTCCAATTAAAATACCATTAGCATAACTGATAGATCTAGGAAAAAAATCTTAAAATTCACTTTGTATCTTGGGTGATAACTTGCTTGTCTAATCACCTGCCTGGAAAACACAAAGACCTGAATTCAATCCCCAGCACCTTATATATCCCAGCCCAGAAAAGCTGGGCAGCCCTGCTGGCTTCCAAACCAGGTGTTGTGGTGCAAAACTGTAATGTCATCACTGGGAAGGCTTAGATATGAAGACCACTATGAGTCTGAGCTGTGTAGCAAGACACTATCAAGTCAATCAATCAATCAACCAATCAATCAATTATGTCAGTCATATGGAACCAGAAGAGACCTGGAATAGCAAAAGTAATCCTAGGTAACAGAGGAAAGTCAGGAGACATCACCATCTCTGTCTTCAAATTATATAAAAAGCTACTGGGATATAAGCAGCATGGTACTGGTAAATCAACAGACCTCAGGATCAATGGAACAGAATAGAAGGTATAGACACAGGTACAAATACACTCAGCTACCTTATCTTTAACAAAGAGGTCATTTACATGGGAAGAACTATAACCTCTTGAAAAAATGGTACTGGAAAAATTGGCTTTCCACATGCTGAAGGCTTAGAATAGATCCATGCCTATTGCCATGCTCAAAGCTAGAGTCAAAATGGATCAAAGCTTTAAATATTAAAATTGCAACATTAAATCTTTTGGAAGAGAAAGTAGGTAGAAATCTCAAGGACACAGGCATAGGTAGAGAGTTCCTGAACAAAAACCAAAACACACAGAAAACACTTTTAAAAAATCAACAATTGGGATCTTATCATTTTGAAAAATTTATGTATGTCAAAATTCATCACCAGCAGAGTAAAAGAGAAAAGCCATGAATTGGGAAAAAATTTTAGTGGACCGTGCCTCAGACAAAGGACTTCTATCTAGAGCACAGAAAGAATTTTTTTTTTAAAATTAGGCCTCCAAAATTCAAAGACCAAGTCCAAAAAAAAAAAAAAATGAGCATTTTAGATGAATATGCTTTTCAGAAATGAAGATATATAAAATGCAAGTAAATATATGAAAGCTGACATCATTGGTCATTCAAGATATGCAACTTAAAACAACACTGAGCTATATTATGCCAGAAAGAACAGCCATCATCATGAAGTTAACCAGTAACAAATGCTGGAGAAGCTGTGTGGGTGAAGGAACACTTCTTCACTGTTGGTGGGAGCACAGACTGGTGTAACCACTAAGAAAATCAGTACTGAGTGCTCTCAAAAATCTAAAATTGGAATTCCCATTCTGGTCACCTGTCCCCATCATATATATTTTTCCAAAATAACTGCAATCATCATACTACATTTGTATATGTACACCCATGTTTATAGCAGTGAAATTTGTCATATCTAAAACTTTTAAACAACCCACATGCCAGTTGACTGAGGAATGAGAGAGATGTGCTATTTTTACACAACAGAATATTTGTCAGCTATAAAAAAAGATAAATGCAAGGCTTTTGTAAATAGATGGATGCAACTAGAGACTATACTGGTACGTGAAATAAAGCAGATTCACATGTGCAAATATTGCAATGTCTGACAGTATGAGAACCTGCAAGAATAAATAAACCCTGAAAGTTATAGTAGGTACTGAGAAACGGAAAGAATTTCTTCAATGGGAAGGAAAACCTGGGATGAGGAAAAGGACAAAAGGAAGAAGGAAAAATATATGTATGTATACATGCAGGATAGAGTGTCAGTTTCCACTGGTCTTTTGAAAGGAGCAGTTAATGTTTAAATTTATTTTATTTGTACGCTTTTTTCCCTTTTTATTTCTTATAATTTTGTTGTTTTTAAACCATTCATCTTGACGGTTTATATCTGGCAACCTAGACAATTAATTTAAAGAAAACATCATGCAATATGGCAGCCATTATTGAATTCCTATTATTTTGTTTAATTATGTTTGTTTGTTTGGTTATTATTTTGTATTCTTTAAAATAAAACAATAGACGTATCAGAACTGATACCAAGACACATGAAATTTGAGTTTCAAACTGGGAACAAATATATATATATATATATATATATATATATATATATATACACCTTTTGTAAAAGGTAGAAAAAGAAAGTTAATCTAAGAGAAACTTTTACTTAGGAGGATGTGCTTAGGTGTTTTCAAGATGTTTGTGTGCTCAGTGAACATGAGCTTCAGTTTGACTCTCGGTTAGGACGCCATCAGGAAAGCAATCAGTAACAAATGCTGGTGAGGCTGGGGGCCAAAAAGGAACTGTTTCGTATTACTGCTGGAGTGATAAGGTAGTACAACCGCTAGGAAAATCACTGTGGAGAATCCTCAAAAATCTAAAACTAGAAATTTATTTCACTCAGCTCTTCCTGTTCTGGGTCTCTTCCAGGACACTGATACATGCAGTAAACATTACTTTTTTTTTTCTTTTTTTTTTTTTAACAGTTGACACACAGCATATTGTCCTCGAAATAGTTATACAAAGCACACGGTGTGGGCATGACACACCTTCCAACTGATATTGGTAAGGAAAGAAAAAAAATTGAGGTTCTTATATTAGGAAGACTATACGATATTTGCATTCCTTTTCTATTTTATTTTTATTTATTTATTTATTTATTTATTTATTTATTTTTTATTATTATTATTATTTTTTGTCTTTTTGAGACAGGGTCTCGCTATGCAGTTGAGGCTGGCCTTGAGCTCACTTTTGTAGCTCAGGCTGGTCTCGAACTTGCACCAATCCTCCTGCCTCAGCCTCCCGAGTGCTGGGATTACAGGCGTGCGCCACCACACCCGGCTTCCTTTTCTATTTTAGATAGTAAGTTTCTTCCCCCCCACCCCCAGTATTTTAGGTAAGGATCTACAGATTGTACATGGTCACAGGGTCTCACTACTAGGTCTGCCTTGTAGTGATCCGCCTGTTCACAGCCTCCCAAGAGCTGGGATGATAGGTGCACCACCACGCCCAGTCTAAGTCGATGTCTCAGAGTGCCCAGGTGGCAGGTCCAGCACGGCAGGCCCAGTTTTAATGAAGTATATTTGACTGTTATCTGGGGAGGTGATGAACTCGTAAAGATCAGGTACAAGGAAGAGTAATGAAGAAACCGCTTGAGAAACTAATGAAGACATCATGTCATGAACTCATACGTGTGATTACCTCAGTTATCCACTCCTGAGGTTACAGTTTTAATAAACATCATTTACATTGCATTACATCATTTACATACACATCTGATATGTGTGTGTATTAGCTTTCATCAGCATATGCACTTTTACCTACATTATTTGTATTTAAGATGGGCCAGTATTTTATTTGCTTCTCCCATTGTCAATTTATGGTATTTATTCTTTTAAAAACCAACACGATGTTTTGCATTTTCCTACCTTAGTAACTTGCTTCCAAAATCCATTCATTTGACATATTATCTTCAAAATATTTTCTATATCCATCACCACTGTAATTATAAATATGTGTAATTTTTGTCTTAGTGTATTCACATTTATAGAAAGAAATTTATTTAAAAGCAAAAATATTCATTATTATAATATGGAGAAGTCCAATATCATTTGCTAGAACTATAACCATGTGAATAAATGCAATAAAAATAAAAACACTGGTACTTTTAAAATTGATTAAATATAAGCTAATTTTTAAAAATAATTAGTCTTGAAAGTTGTTACTTTCAGTCATACACCATACACATATGAATATAGTAAGACTACACATATGGTTGCTTTTGTTTTCTCTGATGGTGCTAGGAACATAAAAGTAGTGACTAATCATATTATATAAACTTGTGTGAGCCGGGCGTGGTGGCTCACGCCTGTAATCCCAGCACTCGGGAGGCTGAGGCAGGAGGATCGGTGAGAGTTCGAGACCAGCCTGGGCTACAAAAGTGAGCTCAAGGCTAGCCTGAACTGCATAGCGAGACCCTGTCTCAAAAAAAAAAGACAAAAAAATAAAATAAAATAAAATAAACTTGTGACATTGATTTCAATAAATTATCTGGATTATAAGATTTATTTCTTTTCTGAATATGGATATGGTTTGAAACTTTCACGGTTGAGAAATACTGACAAAACAAGTGATCCTGTATGTCATCTATATCACAGATCAGTTTAATACTAATACAAATACAAATACTAATACTAATGCTAATATTAACACTATTCATTTCTTTCTATATTGACAGCTGTGTGCTTGCTTACTAGAATACACTGTCTTAGTAATTGCTGAAGTGAAAATATTTTCCAGCTTCTCCTGGTCTGCCTGGAATAGAATAAGTGGCTGGTAACTTCTGGGCTAATAAAGACGATACAGCCTTTGCAGTATTTCCAGCACAGGGAACCTTCTAGTACAAGTCCTGTGAGCTTTCCACTATGCCCTGGTAACCCTTTGATTGCTCAACCCTGCCCTAATTTTCCAAAAGATAGCTATGTAATCTAAATTCTGGATTAAAAAAAGAAAAGAAAAGAAACACAGAGGAAGGTGAACATATTGGCTTTCTAGCCTGCCACTGACTTCCTAAGGAATCTTCTATGGGAACTGAGTTTTATCAACCTCTTTTTTTCTACTTTTGATACATCTGCACTTTCTTTGGGTCCTAATAATAAGTGGTTTTATCTTCATATACACACGCAGGCATACCTATATGCATGCTTTCTCATATATTTATATCCGTCAGATGGTCTGTTCTTGATAAGTTAAATTACTACTCTCGCATGACTACTAAAAGATGATCTCTATTATTCTGTAATATTTCAAGTTTAATTTTAGGCTACATTCTTACTCTTTGATACCGTTATTTTAGACTAGCACTAAATGAGCCTAAATACATATTCTTTTATCATGAGTTATTAATTTTAATTCTAATTATGAATTTGGATTTGTCATTTTCAGAGGCATTACATTTATTTCTAGAAAGTTTTTTGAAGTTATCAATTACTTCTGTCTTCCATGCAGAAAAATTTCCACTTTCTTAATAATCTTATTATATCACATGCAAAGAGGCATTTTACAAAATTCAACATGTATTCTGGAAAATGCTATCAATAAACTAGTCAGAGAAAGGAACTTCCTCAACTTGATAAAGGCCATCTGCCAAAAAAAGAAAAAAAGAAAGAAAAAAGAAAAGAGAGAGAAGGAGAGAGATTAGTGATGATTTTCTCCCCTAGAGAGTGAGAAAATGCTTACATCTCTTGGGACATTTACCCTCTATAGATTCCAGTCAGGGCAATCAAATAAATAAATAAATAAATAAATAAATAAATAAATAAATTCCAGATTGTACTGAAAGAACTCAGCCTTTGTTTTTTTGTTTTTTTGTTTTTTGTTTTTTTAAAGGGATAGGACTTCTATGTTGAAAACTATAATTAGAAATAATTAGTAGAACTAATTGATTAGTTTATCAATGTTGTGAAATATAAGATCAAAACATAAAAATGAAAATCAATTTTACCTTTATATGTTAGCAACACATCTTAAAAATGAGACTAAGAAATTCTTCCATTTTGAGTAGTACTGAAAAATAAAACATTTAAAAATAAATTTATCATAGGGCATTTAAGATTTATTATTATGGTTTGAAAGAACCATAATAATTGTTCCCCAAAAGCCTTATGTAGTCAAGAGGTGGACTTCTAGACTTTGTGATTAGCTCATGACCCACTGGGATTATGGTGTGAGTACTGCTGGGATTATGAGAGGGAATACTTCACCCAGCCTGGGGAGGGGAGCCTGAATGCAATTTAAGGAAGGTAGATTTGCTCTCTGTTGTCATTGTTACAGCTGCTTCTGCTGTTTGCATCTTGCTGTTTTGCTGTATTCTGCTTCCATGAACAGCTGCCCTCTACCATGTGCCACTCTACATTGGAGCCAGCTTTGTATAAACTGAAACCTCCACAAACTGTAAGCTAACTAAACCTTTCCTTCCTTCATTCAGGGTGTCAGGTATTTTGTCCCAGTAATGAGAGAAGAGTAACTAAGACATTGATGTGCTAAAAGCTGCAAAGTGATCTTAAAGAGACATTAAAAAAAAGTTAATACCTTTTCTGTGTTAAGAGACTCAATATTTATAACATAACATTCCTCCTCAAATCAATCTACGGGTTTAACTCAATTGCTATTAGAATACCAACAGATGTTATGGTGGAAATGTACAAGTGAACCCTAAAATTGGCTCAGAAATATGATCTACAGTAGTAGTCAAAAAAGCAGAGGTAGCAATCCTGTTTGAAGACCTCAAACCAAGATTGATCAAGTGAAATTAAAAAAACGCCACTACATACTGATTAGCAGAAAAATTCAAGATGATGAGATAATACTCATCATATTTAATACATGCACCCAACATGGGAGCACCAAGTTATATAAGATAAATCCTAATGGACACGAAAAATCTACCATCCAGTACTACAATCTTAACAGGAGACCTTAACACCCCTTTATCTCAAAAAGATAGGTCAAGCAGACAAAAAATTAGCAAAGCAGTTACAGAACTGAACAAGAACTTGGAACAGCTGGACTTGGTAGACATACACAGAGTGTTCCTATCAACCACTACAGAATACACAGTTTTTTCAGGTGCACATGGGACATTTTCCAAAATAAAAGACATACTAGTGCATACGTCATGCTTAATTATATGGAAGAAAACAGAAATTATCCCATGTATATTATCTGAACACAGTGCAATGCAACTGGAAATAAATGACAAAAGAAACCACAAGAACCCCAGAAATACATGGAAATTTAACAACACCCTTTTCAGCAACCAGTGTGTTACAAATGAAACTAGACAATAAATTAAACAATATCTATAATGTAATGAAAATTCAAACACAACCTACTGAAAATTATGGGCTGCAAAGAAAGCAGTTCTTAGAAGGAAATTTATAGCTCTCAATTCACACATTAAGAAAGCAGGAAGGGAAAAAATAAATACTCTCCTGTATCACTTAAACCAACTAGAAAAGGAAGAGTAAATGAAACCAAAAGCCCACAGACAGAAGGAAATTATAAAGATTAGAGCAGAAATTAATTCAATTAAGACAAAGAAAATAATACAAAGAATTAATGAATCAAAAAGCTGGTTCTTTGAAAGATTAAAAAAATTGATAATACACTAGCCAGCCACATCAAAAAGAGGAAAGAAAGTACTCAAATTCAAACAATAAGGAATGAAAAGGGTGAAATTACTGCAGACCCAGCAGAGTTTCAGAGGATCATTAAGAGCTACTTTGAGAATCTTTACTCTCACAGAATTGAAGACACCGATGAAATGGACAGGTTCCTAGAAAGGTACAAATTACCAAAACTGAATCAAGAAGATGCAAGAACTCTCAATAACCCAAAAAGAGCCAGTGAAGTACAAAACATAATAAAAAGCCTACGGACAAAGAAAATTTCAGGACCTGATAGATTCACAGCTGAATTCTACCAGGAATTTATAGAAGATATAATCCCAATACTCCTCAAACTGTTCAATGAAATTGGAAAAGAAGCAATCCTCTCCAAATCATTCCTAGATGCAAGTCTTACACTACTACCAAAACCAGAGAGAGATGCAGCTAAGAAGAGAACTACAGGCCAATTTCTCTCATGAACTTAGATGCCAAAATCCGCAATAAATTCCTCGTCACTAGATTACAGTAAATCATCAAGGAGATTATGTATCATGACCAGGTAGGATTCATCCCAGAGATGCAAGGATAGTTAAATATACACAAATCTATAAATGTAATACAGTATATCAATAGAGCCAAAGACAAAAAAATCACATGATCATCTCAATTCACACAGAAAAAGGCCTTTGACAAAGTCCGAAACTCATTCATGTCCAGAGTACTACAGAAAATTGGAATAGAGAGGGATCTGCCTAATTCTGATAAAAGCCATCTGTGACAATCCAACAACTAATGTAATTCTAATGGGGAAAAACTGAAGTATTTTGCTGTCAGACCTGGTGCAAGGCAAGGATGTCCTCTACTGCCACTCCTATTCAATATAGTTCGGGAACCATTAGCTACAGCCATTTCCCAAGAGCGAGAAATAAAAGGAACAAGAATAAGTAAAAAAGTTAAATTATCATTACTTGCAGATTACATGATAATCTACTTGGATGACCCAAAACACTCCACCAAGGAGCTGTTAGAATTAATACACAAATTCAGTAGCATAGCAGGATACAAAGTGAACACACAAAAGTCAATAGCATTCCTCTACACAAATAACAAACACACTGAGAGAGAAATTAGAGAAACAATACCTTTTACAATCTCACCAAAGAAAAGAAAATAATACTTGGGAATTAACCTAACTAAAGAAGTAAAAGATGTTTTTAGTGAAAACTACAGTGCTCTGAAAAAAGAGATCCTATAGGATTTCAGAAAATAAAAGGATATTTCATGCTCCTAAATAGGAAGAACCCACATTGTGAAGATAGCTATATTCTCTAAATTGTTATACAGATTTCATGCAATTCGTATCAAAATATTATCAACATACCTCACAGACATGGAGAAATTATTCCTAAAAGTTATTTCAAACCAAGAAAATCCTAGAATTGCAAAGACAATGCTGGGCAACTAATACAAGGCAGGAGGCATTACAATTCCTGACCTAAAGTTATACTGCAAAGCTACAGTGATAAAATCAGCATGGTATTGAAAAAAACAAGACCTGAGGATCAATAGAATAACTTAGAAAATACAGAAGCAAATGCAGACACACTCAGCCACGTTATCTTTGACAAAGGGGCCAAACATGTTTACTGGAAGAAAGCTAACCCCTTTAACAAATGGTGCTGGAAAAACTGGCTCTCCACATGCTGAAAACTGAAATTTGAACCAGGTCTATCACCATGCACTAAACTAAAGTCAAAATGGATTAAAGATGTAAATATTAAAAGAGAAATGTTAAGTCTTCTGGGAGAAAATATGGGAGAAAATCTTGAAGATATCAGGGAAGGCAAACAGTTCATGAACAAAAGTCAAAAATGCATTTTTTTTTTTTGTCTTTTTGAGGCAGGGTCTCGATATGAAGTTCAGGCTGGCCTTGAGCTCACTTTTGTAGTCCAGGCTGGTCTCGAACTCGCACCAATCCTCCTGCCTCAGCCTCCCAAGTGCTGGGATTACAGGCGTGAGCCACCACGCCCGGCCCAAAAATACATTTTTAACACTTGAAAGAATCAACAACTGGGACCTCCTCTGGCTAAGAAGTTTATGCACCTTAAAAGAAATTACCAACAGAGTGAAAAGACAACCCACAATCTTTCAAAAAGATTTTAACTCACAAGTTTTCAGACAGAGGTCTTCTGTCTAGAATTTATAAAGAACTAAAAACCCGTAGAGACCCAATCCAGAAGTGGGCATCTGAGATGAACACACACTTCTCAGGGAAAAAAATTCAACAAGCCTACAAACATATGACAAAATGTTGCACATCGCTAGCCATTCATGAAATGTAAATTTAAAACAACACTTTGATACCATCTAACCCCAGAAAGATTGTCTATCATAAAGAAATCACCCAAAGACAAATGCTAGAGAGGCTGTGGTAAAAAAGGAACCCTTCTCCACTGCTATTGGGAATGCACACTGGTGCAACCATTATGGAGAGCATTGTGAAGGCTCCTTAAAAAAGTAGAACTGGAAATCCTATTCAATCCAGCTATCCCCCACTGGGAATTTCCCTAGAAGAACTAAAAACATCATATTATAGTGATATCTCTGCACTTATCTTTACAGCAGCACAATTTGTAATAGCCAAATCTTGAAATGCCCATCATCTAAAGAATGACTGAAATAGATACGTTATTTTTATACAATGGGATATTACTCAGCTATAAAGAATGATAAACTAGAAGACTTCATATGTAAGTGGATGAATCTTGAAATAAGTGAAAAACCCAGACCTACATGTATAAATATCGTATAGTCTCCCTAGTGTAAGAGCTCAAAAGAAGAAATAAAAATGGAGAGGCATAACACAGCTGAATGGAAATCAAGACTTAAGTGTTAAATAACTAAGTGACTGCAAGCAAAAAACATGGGAAAGATGGCAGGAGCAAAATCATGCACAGGATATATTAGATAATGGTCCTAATAACCTCAAAAGGTTTACCACTCTGAGGATAGCACTGTGTAACAGTAAAACTATGCTTGGAATGCCTATCATTCTGGTATTTTAGATGTGTGTTGCTTCTAATGTAATTTTAGTTACTGCTATACTCTCTCAAGTAAATGGTTGGTTTACAAGAAAACAAAAAAGTGTTAAATGAGAGTAAGAGACTAGGAAAAATACTGAAGGATTGACAGGCTACAATTTCATATATGCTTAGATTTCTAAATTTCTGTCTAAATATGTGTAATTGCTTTTATCATATTCTATAGAGATTTGTTAGAATAGTAATGACTGATAGATAATACCAATTCCATCTTAAGTATCAGATGTTTGATATTCAAAAGGACAGTGATATAAAGCTCATGTACCTGTTATACAGTAATAATATTACTAGATTTTCCTTCTGGAGGGTTAAGAATGTAAGTTTACAGACTGAAATTGGAGAAAAAGAAGGGCTACAAGGATAGCCACCATTTTGGCTCTAGCCCTTCAAGGTCAGTGAGAACTCAGGACATAAGAGAACCTGTGATATAAAATCCTATAACTCAGTGATTTCCCAAATTTTCTGTTCAAGGAGAATATAGGGCTACAGAGGAAAGGGATTAAAGATATACAGTGTACCTGAGAGTCACCTAGAGAGAAACCGTTCTCTTTGGCTTT
>PVJA010052503.1:0-12377 GCA_004027025.1 Myocastor coypus
TCTTCTTCTTCTTCTTCTTCTTCTTCTTCTTCTTCTTCTTCTTCTTCTTCTTCTTCTTCTTCTTCTTCTTCTTCTTCTTCTTCTTCTTCTTTCTTCTTCTTTCTTCTTGGTCTACAGGGTTGATTCATAGTGATCCTCCTGTTGAGTGCTCGGATTACAGGTACAGACCACCACACTCAGTCTCAAAATAGGAATTCTTGTATTTCATAGCTACAGTGTATGTATTTTGAAAAACAGACTTTCTTGCAAAATGACTGCATTATTTTATATTTCAGTAAGCAATATATTAGATTTCTCAATTGTCAACCCCTTCACGAGCACTTGATACTGAATATCTTCTTGATTGTACCTACTCTGCTAAATGTGAAGTAAGGTCTCATTGATTTGAGTTTCCTGAAGATCTTAATCTTGAGCATTTGAGATGTATTCATAAACACATTCACATCTTCCTTGAAAACAAAGTCTCTTTTTATGCAATGTTAAATTTTTAGTTGGTTTGCTTTTTATTGTTGAGTTGTATAAATTCTTTATATAGTGTTGATATAAGATCTATATCTGATATATGTTAAGTATTTCTTCCAATTATACGTTTTCCAATTCTATTCCCTTGACAATGTACTTTATTATATAATAATGGCTAATTTTAGTAGTATTCAATTTAGGTAGTAATTAATTTGCTACTTGAGCCTTGGAAGATTTACTTACTTATTTATTTAATTTATATATTTATTTAGCAGAACTAAGGATTGGACTCAGGTCCTTGCAATCCCCAGTCCAGTGCTTACTCTACTGAGTTATCTCTTCAGCTCCCAGTTGTATTTTTTTTATATTCTGAAAATATTCGTTTATTTATATTATCCAACAAAGGCTGTGTACTTTTAGATTTGCACTAGGTTCTATGATCCATTTTGAAATAATGATTTTGCCTGGTGAAATGAAGGAGTTTAATTTATTCTCATCCTTATCAATCCTCTCTCATCTCTCATCTCATAAAGACAGTTCCACACTGCGTTGTCCAAGCATGCTTGTAAAATCCATTTGCCAGATATGTGTGTGGTTTTCATTTTGGGATAAAATTACTTTCCAGTAACCATATAAGGGCACATATTGTTTAATATAGCTTTGTTAATTTTGAAATTCTTGTGATTATTCCCTGCTGTTGAAGACTATCAACTGTTCTGATTCATTTATATTTCCGTGTGAATTTTAAGATAGTTGCCAAATTCTCCTTGATGACATTTTGTGAGGGAATGCATTGAACCTATGAACATATTTAAGATTATTGCCATCATAACATTAATTGTGTTAATACAGAAATAAGCAAATTACTGTTGTATTTATGCCTAAGTATTTTATTTCATTTAAAATTCTTTGGAGTGGAATCGATTTTAACTTTATTTCTGATTTTTCATGTAGAGATGCAGTAATTTTATATATTGATCTAGCTCCTATTTATTTGTTGTAACTGTGAATTAGATCTTAATATTTTGATGGCTTGATTATGCATGTCATCTCTGAAGAAATATTATTTAATTACTATTTAATTTTCTGATATGAAAATTTCTACACATTTTTCTGGAGCAATTGTTCTTGCTCGATTTTCAGGTGCATTGTTAAAAGGTGGACATTTTTTTTTCCCTCGCATCAATTACACCTGACTTGGTCATTTCCTAATGAATATATTGTCATGGATTTCCATGAAAACCCTACATCATTTTGCGGAAATTTCTTTGAAATATTATCTCTTTTTTAATCATTTGCTGATCTATCTATCTATCATCTATCTATCTATCTATCTGGTACAGGGTCTCATGATGCAGCTGAGCCTCATAATGATCTTCCTGTTTCCAGCTTCCCCAGCTCTGGAATTAAAGGTGTCGAACGCCACCCTCAGACTCAGCAGCAGGCCTGGCATGCCTGAAGTTTCAGGGCAGCATATACAGTGGTACTAGAGATAAAAATCCTGGCCCTCGCACTTGATAGATAAGCATTGAGACTACCAAGCTCTTTTACCAGCCCGGTGATATTATTCCACGAGTGTATCTATCAGGAAAGACTAAAGTTTAAAATCATTGAATTTAGTCAGGTATTCTTTTCTGTTTCTAGTAGTACATTAATTTCCCTCCTTTTTATTCAAATGATATACAGATGGATGTTAACTGATAAATAACTATTTATAAATAACTATTTGCATTTTAATTCTTTCAATTAATTTTAGTTTTATCCAAATTCTTTCTTAGGTTATTTCAGATAATCTGTAGCTTTGTAGGAATGTAGGCCATCAGTTTAAGTGATATAATTTGTTGTCCTATATTAGTTTTACTCATTATTTTAAAATTCGTTTTCTTTCTGTAATGTCTGTAGGATCATGCCTTTTGTTATCTATGATATTATTGTAGCTAATTAATGTACACTATCATAAAATTCTTTGAAGTTTGCAACACTGAAATTTGGTGTACTGCTAAATAATTCTACACATTTCTTTATCTAATTTTTTCTCATCTTTAATAGTTCATTATCGTCAATCACATTTCCTTGTTTGTCCTTTTTCTAGTGATTGAAATGGAATTTTAGAATGAATTTAGCAGATTTCAGTTCTTTTTTCAAATTGGTTATTCAGCAAGATATTCCCCCTATTCATAACATTATTTTTGTCACATGTATATGTCTAAAGTATTCTCAGTTTCCCTGTGATTTTTCTAAATTATGAAGGTGTGTTGTTTTTTCAGTGTGATATTTGTAAATTAATCATATATATATATATATATATATATATATATATATATATATATATATCATATACTTGTTTTTAGCACAGGGTCTCCAAGTCTGACTACACAGATCAGACTCATAGTGATTCTCCTGTTCTCAGTCTCATCTCCTAGTCCCTGGGATTACAGGTGTGCACCACTCTGCCCAGTTTCAATCACCATCTCATTGTGCCACAGGGGTGGTACCAGCAGGATACACGGGTAAAGGAACCCTGATCCCTGCATCTGCCTAAGAAGGCACTTTAACGCATTGAGCTCTCTTGAAATCCAGCTATGAATTATAATTTTAATATATTTCAATGAAATATATTATCTATTTTCTATTAGTCCATTTTTTTCCCTACTTCATTTATTACTTCATTTAAAAATATTGTCTCTGCCGGGCTTGGTGGCACACGTCTGTAATCCCAGCACTTGGGAGGCTGAGGCAGGAGGATCAGTGCAAGTTTGAGACCAGCGTAAGCTACAAAACTAAGCTCAAGGCCAGCCCTGAACTACATAACGACACCCTGTCTCAAAAAGACAAAAAAAAATGTCTCATTTTGAAAATGATTTAAGTTTATTACAAAATATCACATGACCTACTAGTATTCTGGACAAATTTTTGTGTGAATTTGTTCTGTTGTTCTCATGTAGTATATCCCATATATGTGTGTTTCATATATTTGATTTATAGCCATGTTTTATTCTTTATTTTAATCTTCACTTCTGCATAGTTCTTTGTCCTATTTTTAAAGGTGAGCTAGTGAAAAATTCAATCCCTGGTATCACCAAAAAAAAAAAGTAAGCTGGATATAAATTATTAATAAAAGTCAGTTGTTGCAATGAAGAGACTACATCATCCTTTCTGATATCATTCAACAATTAGATGAAAATAAAGATGATAACTTTTTTTAATTTTTATTGTACATTGGGAATCATTTACCTCTCATTTTACTTTAGAATTTTGGTTTCAGAGTGGCATGCAAATATGTACAAATATGTTATTGTTATGTTCTTATAAAATTCATTTTACGTTGGCTGTCTTGGACGTTTTCCTCCAGTGTGCTTCATGAAATTTGCATCTACTTCATATATTATTTCTTTGAATTTCAACATGTTTGTTTGTTTTCTGCCTAATAATTCCCTTACATTTATGTGAATGTGCTCCGTGGTATGCTATGTTATTTTTCTTATTTTTAATCACTTCTTCATATTTTAATGATTGAAGTTTTTAATGTCACAGGTAGCTTTTCATATCTACTTTACTGGGTGAGTTGTTTTTCTACTTCTTTGAATGATTGTATATTTTTGATCTTTTTGAAACTGAACATTTTAAATAATACATTGAGGCAACTTCAGGAAGTGAGCTTAATGCAAGCTGTTTGTTACTGATGTTTATTTGCTTAGCGTATTGAATAGAGCCTTAAGTAAACCTATTTTCCTGACAGTCAAGTCTTAGATGCTACTTTTTCATAGATTGATTTAGGATATTCAGTTTACACAGAATGGCAGTGGAGTTACAGATAACCTTTTAATAGAACTTTTTGAAGCTTTATTGCACCAGTTTCACAAGAGTACCTTTATCACAGTAATTTAATACTCTGAATTCTAAAAATCAGAAAGCTGTTAAAATAATAATAAAAAATACTGAAAACCAGTCTACGAATCACAGTTCTTATTAACCACCATAGACATAAACTTTTTCATATTTTATAGAACAATTTAGTTTTAGACCTTTCTTAAGCCAAATAGTGATCAAGCACAAGAAAAAGTAGAGTCATTTTTCAGAAATGCCTAGATTCACATGCTTCTGAACTAGTGAAGGTATTATAGAAAGTAATTTTAAAAGGAATAAAAATATAAAAACAAAGAAGTTAAAATATTTGCCAAAAATTGTGAAAGTTAGGCCTGGCCATATAGCTCAATGGATTAAATCACCTGCTTAGGCAGACTCAGGGACCAGGGTTCAATCCTCACATGTCGTGCAGGCCCAGCTGTTGGGTCTGGCTGAGATGGAATTGAGAGTGGGCGTGATGGACTCAGACCTGCAGTGCTAGCACTTGGAAGTCTAAAAACAAGAGGATAACGATGAGTTCAACCTATGTAGTAAGACCCTGTAGACCCTGTACTAAGTACATTACAAAAACAAACCTGTGAAGGTTATACCTATAGGCATTTTATCTGAGACTTACCCAATGAAACAATTGGTCAACACATGTGAAAAGATTTTAAATATCTAGAAGAAACTTGAATAGCAATAATTAAAATGAGGCAATCAACAAAAGCAGGATTGATTTTGCCTTGATTTCAATTAAATAATGATACTTATGATATTCATAAAAGTATCAAATTGTAATCTCCTCTTTATAATTAATTAGAATTCTAAAATCATTTTCAATTTCAACTAAATGATAGGCACCTGAATTGTTTTTTATACTCTAGTTAAAGATTTATTATCATCATTATTTTCAAAATGTACAACCATTTCATGCTTTAAAAAATTCAGCAGTTTGGGACAGACTGGAACAGACTAATGGAACATTACATAAATATTAATATGTAATGGAAAGGTAGATTTGACTGAAATTTGAATTAAATGAAGTGAGTTAAGGGATTAACATTTAATTTTAAACATACTTAGTCAAGTTTTTATTTCTTTAAATAAGGAAACATTATAATGAAATATAATTAGTATTTTTATTTTAAAAACCTATACATATAATTGCCATGCAATACTCCATAAATCTCTACCATTTATGTATTGAATGCTAACTTTACAGAGTAAGAAACTATATACTTTTACAGAAAATATGAGAAGAGAAATAGAAATTTATCCATGTCCCCTGAATTTTTCATTACACAAGATGCAGAGTTTTCCTAGAAGTTACAGATAACCATCGGACTTTCGTCAAAGTTCCTTGTAATTTCACCTTTATGGTAATTGTGTGGATATGAGTCCTTACTGTTTTGACAAGATTAGCTAAGAGCTTGTTTATGTTGCTTAAAATTTCGAAGAATCTACACTTAGATTTATTGATTTTTTTTTGATTCAGCATCATTTATTTTCTCCCCTGATATTTGTAATTTCCTTCCTCTTATTATCCTTGCATTTGGATCTCTTGCTTTTCTATGACCTGAGATGCATCATTAGGTCATTTAGCTTGCTCTCCTTTTGTGATGTGGGAACTCATTTCTTGGGACCTTATTCCTGGGTGTCCTTCCGTGTGGCCCATAGGTTCCACTCGCATTGGACCCCTAGATGTACATGAAATAATATCAAGAGGCAACAAATTGTGTCACATCCAATGAAAAAGCTTCTTTTCCACACAGGAAATTAATAACGGAGTGAAAAGACTCCCTACAGAAAGACAGAGATTTTACTAGTCATTTTTACGCGAAAAACTAAGACCTAGAATATATAGAGAATACAAAAAAAATTAGATTTGCCAATTTAAAGACCCACTTGAATAATGGACATCAGACATGAGTAGAAACTGCTCAGATGAAGAAATACAAACTGCTCGTACATGGATGAAAAATTGTTCAGCATCATTAAGCCTTTGAGAAATGCAAAATAATGAGATTGTATTACATCAGAAATCACAGACAACATCAGGAACTCAGGCAATACGTAATGCAATGAGACAAAGGAACACTTTGTCTGATGGTGGACTCTACACGGGAACAGCCTTGAGGTTTAGCCAAATAGCACAGCAGATTAAAGTGCCTACAAGCAGGTACAGGGGCTGGGAGTTGGATACCTTGGCGCCAGCTCCATGGCCAAGGCTTGCCGAGAAGGCCATTGAGACTGGGCATGGTGGTGCATGCCTGTAATCCCAGCTCATGGAAGGCCATAAACAGGCAGATCACTGTGAGTCCGATCTAGTAGTGAGACCCTGAACACCCTGTAGACCCTTCCCTAAAATTCAAGATAAGAGAAAATGAACTGGTATAATCACCATGGAAATTATATTGAGATTCCTCACAAAACCAAATGTAGAAAGTATTTTGACCTTGTTATTTCCTTTCTAGATATCTGCTCCAAAGCGTTAAAGCCATCATACTCAGTGACTCAAACATACTCTTGTTTATAGCAGCGTATGTGCACCCATCCCCTATAATGGATATAAGTATTGTGTGCTGCAAACATGAACTAATAGAAGCCAAAAAAAATAAAGGGTTTTCAAAGCTCCTGATTTGGAGTGATTCTGGTTCCAGGAAAATGTGTGTAAGCTACATTGGTTCCCAGCTCCAATGAAGTGAAACACGTATATATTGACACACACATACAATGTAAAGCATTAAATGTGTAAAAAAGCTGTTACCTTTTACTTCTAAGCCCACTACTCATACAGCAGCACAACTAGGCCAATGTCCAAAAGACATGAGAGCTACTTCCACGATTTGCTTTTGATCTATGAATGTTCACACAAGGAGGTCTTTTTCTACGTGTGAAAATTTGCAGCTCAAACATTCATGAATTGGGCATGCATTGTACAACCTTTCAAGGTAGAACTTCCCATTCCACAATGGAGGAATAGTGTATTAGAAGATAGAGTTGTAGGGCTGGGGAGATAGCTCAGTTGAATAAGCGCCTGCCTGCTGAGTGCAAGAGCCTGAAATCAATTCCTGGTAGAATAAGCACTTGCCTCGGTAAGTACAAGAGCCTGAATTTAATTTCATTTAAAAAACTGAGTTTTAATTAGCAAGGTCAGGTATCATCAAGGCTAACATCAAGACCTGCAGCTCCTGCTTATAGTTTCTTTGTATTTTTTAGTAAGGGTCTACAGGATGCTCACAAGTAGACCAGACTCGTGCTAATCCGCCTGTTCAGCCTCCCAAGTGCTGGGACTACAGGCGAGCCCCATCATTTCCAGCCTCAATTGCTGTCTCAGCATGCCGCAGCAGTGGAGCCAGCACTGCAGGCCTGGGGATTGAATCCCTGCGTCTGCATCTGCCTAAGCAGGTGCTTTAATCCACTGAGCTCTTTGGCCATCCCTGTTCACACTTTTATACATTGCTTTCCGGGGTGCACTGCATTGGTTTCAAAGAGTGCTTTTGAGATCTGGGTGAAGCCTCCATGATCCCCCAACTCTTACAAACTGTGTCCATGAAAACTAGAACCACATGTATGACGAGGCTGCCATCAGCTGCAGCAATAGCCCAGCCCCACCCCCAAGCATGGATATAGTGGCATCTGTGTACATGGACAGCGGCGGGGTTTGGGGAAATATCTTATTTTGTGGCCCTGAACAAACACGGTACCTGGTGCTGTACTAGTAATAGTCTTTCAGAGATCCTTGACCTTTTACACCCCTGAGCTTGTCAAAAGTGTTCTATCTATTTCTCCTCTTGTCCTCATGCAAATCACATTGCTTCTTTTTGGCAGAGATATCTTCAGCAGCTTTGGAGAAGCTTCCTTTCTCATGAAAGTATAAACTTTTCACATCTGTTTGTTCTCTTGGTTTGCATGATAGATCTGGCAGAAACCACAGAGACAAGGGTGGCGCGAGGCTGTAGCTCTGCGGGCTGGTCCTGTCCAAAGGCCTCGGGACTCAGTGGTGGCACGCTGCCCTAGTGTCAGCGTGATCCATGGACAGCAGCCAGGGCCGCGATGACAGACTACGGCGAGGAGCAGCGAAACGAGCTGGAGGCCCTGGAGTCCATTTACCCGGACTCCTTCACTGTATTATCAGAAAGTCCACCCAGTTTCACCATTACTGTGACATCTGATGCTGGCGAAAATGATGAAATTGTGCAGACTGCTCTCAAGTTTACATATAGTGAAAAATACCCAGATGAAGCTCTTGTTTATGAAATATTCTCTCAGGAAAATCTAGAAGATAATGATGTCGCAGATATTTTAAAGTTATTAGCATCACAGGCTGAGGAAAATCTTGGTATAGTCATGATCTTTACTCTAGTGACAGCAGTGCAAGAAAAATTAAATGAAATAGTAGATCAGATTAAAACGAAAAGAGAGGAAGAAAAGAAACTAAAAGAAGAAGAAGCAGAGAAGCAATTGTTCCACGGCACCCCTGTTACAATTGAGAATTTCTTATGTTGGAAAGCTAAGTTTGATGCAGAACTCTTGGAAATTAAAAAGAAACGAATGAAAGAAGAAGAACAAGCAGGAAAAAATAAACTGAGTGGCAAACAGCTGTTTGAAACAGATCATAATCTTGACCCATCTGATATCCAGTTCTTGGAGGATGCTGGAAACAATGTGGAAGTAGATGAGTCTTTGTTCCAGGAAAGGGACGACTTAGAGTTGGAAGATGTTGAAGATGATCTAGACTCCAATCCTGCAGATGCAGGGAGTGACTCCGCAGAGTGACAGATGTCTCCATTTCCAAAGAGGCTCGATAGTCATAGCATCTGTGGTTGTGCTGAAGTTTCATTTTCCTTTCTTTTTTTGTAAGGAAGAATAATTTTCAAGAGAATATTCTTCTGATAACTTCACCATTGAGCTTAATAAACTGACTATAACACTTCACATGTAAAAAGTTCACTTCCTCTTACTGGGGATCAGAAGATAATATATTTAAAATTATTTGATGTTGGAGGGAGATTCTACCTATAGCAACAAGACCTGAAAGTGGGCTGCTGCCGTGGACATAAAGGGATTTATGCTCAAGGAACTAGCCTAACTTGTGATGGTTACTTTTGGATTCCAAGTATTGTCTTCATATAAAGTGTTATAATACTGAGATATGTGAATAGAAAACCAAACCTGGATTGTAGCCTCTTAATTTAAATTTTAATGAACCAGAAAGCCCAAATTATAAGCAGGTATAAAATGGACTTCATTACTATAATACTATCTGAATGCAAATGTTGGTGTTTGTAAAAGTTGTATACTCTTAAGTGCTTCTCTGGGTGGATTTATGAGCCCTTTCCTAAATTTGAAAAGTAAAATCTGATACCAGTCTAAAAATAAATAAATAAATAAATAAAATAAAAAGAAAGCAAAGAGAAGTAACCACAGCACTTTTTTAATGTTTGGCTATGGAGAAATATACTTTACCATATCAATTAGAGCCCTGACCTTAAGCTGTGTGTCCTACAATTTCTCAAGATATTGATCAGGTAAAGATAAATTTTCTGGCACACACACACACACACACACACACACACACACACACACAATCTAACAGAACAAAAATGTTGTTGACCTGATTTCTTTTCTCTCACTGCTGAGACAAAATACCCAACATGCAAAATTAAGGAAGGAAAGGTTAACTTCGGTCACAGTTTGTGAAGTTTTCAGCCCATGACCGGCAGTCTACAAAGCAGGGAGTTGTGGCACAGGGGAAACACCTCAAGGCAACAGGAAGCAGAAAAGGGCAACAAGAGCCAAGGGGAGACCATCTTCTCCTCTTCCATATTGTAAGCAGGCTACATTTCCCCAAGCACCCTCCTTAGTGTGGGGTAGCACCCATATCATCTCCATGCCCTCTTCCTGCCCACTCAAGAAGTTTACAATGCACAGATCCTGGCCAAGGTTGAGTCCTTCAATTAAACTTCTAAACTTCCCAAATTGAAACAATGTGTGCAAAAATGACATAGATGTTTATCAGCAAAAGAGATGAAAAGAAAATACAAGTTAGATTTACAAGTGAGAGCACAGTCACATCTTGTACAATGTCATGAAGGAACAAAGAAAATGTACAGGAATTTTGGATACATTTTGTATAATTTATCTGTTTGCATTTAAAGATCAAATTTTATGCTTTTTCATTTGAAGTGAGATCTCATATGAAGTGATCTCAAATCTAAAAACCTATTTTTGTCATTCTGAGGATGGAGTTAATTATCTTGGCAACACTGAGTATTTACCAGGTTTAATCATCTGAAACTCTTGGATGGAATGGAGAAAACATTAGAACACCATTATTTTCACCTGTTTTGTTTATGTATTATTTTACCCAAACGCCAGTTGTAGTGGTAAAAGTATACACATTTCTAAGACTCTTTTCCTTTTTTTCCAGAGAAATAAAGTTCTTTCTTGCTAAAGACTTCTTCTTCTTTTTTTTTTTTTTTTTTAATTTTGGGTTACTATGGTAATTTTTTATCTTCCTACAGTTCCCAACTTAATTTTAGTTTAAAACTGACATGAAGTAATTTAAAGAAGGATTTTAAACTAATTACATGAGAGAGATTGTTTTGAATTTCATACTCTTTGAAGGTTCATGTAAAGTGTATGAAGGACAAGTAGTTATTTAAGGTTATTAAAGTTAAGTTAATTGTCTTATTATTATTTTCATGTACATTCCTGTTGCACTTTGATTTTTCTCCTTTTGCGTCTAATAGAGGTTATCTAAGGATGCTTGCATCATAGGAACTTAAATATGCAAAATACCTACTAAAGTAAGCTGTACATAAAATGCTAAATTTTAAAATTGTTCTCCCAGTAAGATACAAATTTCTCTATGCATAATTTTCTTTTTTTCACATGTGATGTAAGGGTGGTTGTGTAAATATATGTTTCTGCTCACATTTCTCCTCGCCTTTGCTTCTACTTAAATGAATAATCACGAAAAAAGAAATATTAAAAATTATTTGCACATACTAAATACCATTCCTCAAATTAAAGAAAAGAGCAGTGTTTAAATGCTTGTGTGATACAGTAACAAATATTTCTGTCATATAAAGCAAATTAATGCATGTAAACATAGAGTGTAAATGGATAGCCACAATTTAAGATTTATACATTCTTTCATCACAAGCAATATGAATAGTGAGTAGGAACTGGAAGTACAAGAGAAATCTAAGATCTTTCAAACATAGTCTGATTTGTTTTTCCTTTAGCAGATATTTGGAAATATATTAGCAAAAATGACTAGTTTTGCCCAAAGAATTTCTATGGAAAATACATTGAAGATAGCAATATAAAATCTAAAATCTATTGCTTATATTCTAACACTTTGTTTTGAAATTCTATATCATTTTAATGAGTTTAAATATTTTGTTCTCTTTAAATTGAAAAAAAAAGAATATTACTATAGAATCATAATGAAATAAAATACAGCTATCTTTTGGAATACCGAAATCTACACTGTTCCTTTCCTTGCCACATTCCCACAAGAATCTGATTCATGATACCTTCTATGACTAGGGGCTCTTGGAATCTTTGAATATTGCACTGTGATGTCTATCTCAGAAGGATGATTTTGCCAGGCGTGGTGGCGCACGCCTGTAATCCCAGCACTTGGGAGGCTGAGGCAGGAGGATCGATGCGAGTTCGAGACCAGCCTGGGCTACAATAGTGAGCTCAAGGCCAGCCTGAACTGCATAGCAAGACCCTGTCTCAAAAAGACAAAAAAAAAAAAAAAAAAAAAAAAGGATGATTTTTCAGCTTCTTTTTATCATAAATGTGGTCCAATCAAAATCTGTGATAGTTATGTATCAAACTAGATGTGCCTGACTACATTTGTAAGTCAAAGATATTTTCTACAGGAAGTAATAAAAGACAAGGTTAATACTGAGTTAAGAAGAAATGGAGGAGGATGCTGGTATGTAGGAAGAGGCTAAAGGGAGGTAGCTGTTGATATAAATATCTTGAGATTTCAGCTTATTCTTGTGTGTGTGTGTGTGTGTGTGTGTGTGTGTGTGTGTGTGTGT